>JAACNH010000017.1:93810-328548 GCA_019447015.1 Hymenochirus boettgeri | reverse complement strand
GTGATAAGTGAGTCCCACAATGTCATTAAACAGCAGGAAGATACCTTACTGTGATTGGTCAGAGGCTGGGGGGTGGATCCCAAAAGGCATCTTCTATGTGGGTAACTGCACCCAGCATAGCACATTATTACACCAACCAGAGACAGAGTTTGGGTCTGAACCTGATGAAGGTTCCCGTGGTATATAAAGACATCCGTCCATCTAGTCCAACCTTTATACCCTACCCATAATGTCTGTATAACAGTTACATAGTAACATAGTATTGGAGGTTGTATAAGACATAACTTCCATCTAGTCCACCTTTATACCCTCCCCATAATGTCTGTATAACAGTTACATAGTAACATAGTATTGGAGGTTGTATAAAGACAACGTCCATCTAGTCCAACCTTTATACCCTACCCATAATGTCTGTATACAGTTACATAGTAACATAGTATTGGAGTTGTATAAAGACATACTCCATCTATCCAACCTTTATACCCTACCCATAATTTCTGTATAACAGTTACATAGTAACATAGTTTGGAGGTTTGTATAGACAATACCCATCTAGTCCAACCTTTATACCCTACCCATAATGTCTGTATAACAGTTACATAGTAACATAGTATTGGAGGTTTATAAAGACTACGTCATCTAGTCCAACCTTTATACCCTACCACTAATGTCTGTATAACAGTTACATAGTAACATAGTATTGGGGATGTTTATAAAGACATACGTCCATCTAGTCCAACCTTTATAACCCTACCCATAATGTCTGTATAACAGTTAACATAGACATAGTATTGGAGGTTGTATAAGACTACATCCATTCTAGTCCAACCTTTATACCCCTACCCATAATGTCTGATAAACAGTTACATAGTACATAGTATTGGAGGTGTTAAAGACATACTCCATCTAGTCCAACCTTTATACCTCCCCATAATGTCTGTATAACAGTTACATAGTAACATAGTATTGGAGGTTGTATAAAGACATACGCCATCTAGTCCAACCTTATACCCTACCCATAATGTCTGTATAACAGTTACATAGTAACATAGTATAGGATTGTATAAAGACATACTCCATCTAGTCCAACCTTTATACCCTACCCATAATGTCTGTATAACAGTTCATAGTAACATAGTATTGGAGTTGTATAAAACATACGTCCATCTAGTCCAACCTTTATACCCTACCCATATGTCTGTATAACAGTTACATGGTAACATAGTATTGAGGTTGTATAAAGACAACGTCCATCTAGTCCACCCTTTATACCCTACCCATAATGTCTGTTATAACAGTTACATAGTAACATAGTAGGAGGTTGTATAAAGACATACGTCCATCTAGTCCAACCTTATACCCTACCCATAATGTCTGTATAACAGTTACATAGTAACATATATTGGAGTTTGTATAAAGACATA
Source organism: Hymenochirus boettgeri (assembly GCA_019447015.1). NCBI lineage: Eukaryota > Metazoa > Chordata > Amphibia > Anura > Pipidae > Hymenochirus > Hymenochirus boettgeri. The sequence continues at coordinate 327,124 of JAACNH010000017.1, read as the reverse complement.
ACGTCCATCTAGCTCCAACCTTTATACCCTACCCATAATGTCTGTATAACAGTTACATAGTAACATAGTATTGGAGGTTGTATAAAGACATACGTCCATCTAGTCCAACCTTTATACCCTACCCTTAATGTCTGTATAACAGTTACATAGTAACATAGTATTGGAGGTTGTATAAAGACTACGTCCATCTAGTCCACTTATACCCTACCCATAATGTCTGTATAACAGTTACATATAACAAGTATTGGAGGTTGTATAAAGACATACGTCCTCTAGTCCAACCTTTATACCCTACCCTAATGTCTGTATAACAGTTACATAGTAACATAGTATTGGAGGTTGTATAAAGACATACGTCCGTCTATCTCCAACCTCTATACCCTACCCATAATGTCTGTATAACAGTTACATAGTAACATAGTATTGGAGTTTATAAAGACATACGTCATCTAGTCCAACCTTTATACCCTACCCTTAATGTCTGTTAATAACAGTTACATAGTAACAAGTATTGTGGAGGTGTGTATAAAAGACATAACGTCCTCTCTAGTACAACCTTTATACCCTACCCATAATGTCTGTATAACAGTTACATAGTAACATAGTATTGGAGGTTGTATAAAAATACGTCCATCTAGTCCACCCTTTATACCCTACCCATAAGTCTGTATAACAGTTACATAGTAACATAGTATTGGAGGTTGTATAAAGACATACGTCCATCTAGTCCACCCTTTATACCCTACCCATAATGTCTGTATAACAGTTACATAGTAACATAGTATTGGATTGTATAAAGCATACGTCCATCTAGTCCCATCTTTACCCTACCCATATGTCTGTTAACAGTTACAAGTAACATAGTATTGGAGGTTGTATAAAGACATATGTCCGTCTAGTCCAACCTTTATACCCTACTCATAATGTCTGTTAACAGTTACATAGTACATAGTATTGGAGGTTGTATAAGATATACGTCCATCTAGTCCAACCTTTATACCCTACCCATAATGTCTGTATAACAGTTACATAGTAACATAGTATTGGAGTTGTTTAAAGACATACGTCCTCTAGTCCAACCTTTATACCTACCCTTAATGTCTGTACAGTTACATAGTAACATAGTATTGGAGGTTGTATAAAGACATACGTCCATCTAGTCCCCTTTATACCCTACCCATAATGTCTGTATACCATGTTACTAGTAACATAGTATTGGGAGGTTGTATAAAGACATAACGTCCATCTAGTCCAACCTTTATACCCTACCCTAATGTCTGTATAACAGTTACATAGTAACATAGTAATTGGAGTTTGTATAAAGACATACGTCCATCTAGTCCAACCTTTATACCCTACCCTACCTAATGTCTGTATAACAGTTACATAGTAACATAGTATTGGAGGTTGTATAAAGACATACGTCCATCTAGTCCAACCTTTATACCCTACCCATAATGTCTGTATAACAGTTACATAGTACCATAGTATTGGAGGTTGTATAAAGACATACGTCCATCTAGTCCAACCTTTATACCCTACCCATAATGTCTGTATAACAGTTACATAGTAACATAGTATTGGAGGTTGTATAAAGACATACGTCCATCTAGTCCAACCTTTATACCCTACCCTAATGTCTGTATAACAGTTACATAGTAACATAGTATTGGAGGTTGTATAAAGACATACGTCCATCTAGTCCCAACTTTATACCACCTACCCATAATGTCTGTATAACAGTTACATAGTAACATAGTATTGGAGTGTGTAATAAAGACATACGTCCTCTAGTCCAACCTTTATACCCTACCATAATTCTGTATAACAGTTATATAGTAACATAGTATTGGAGGTTGTATAAAGCATCAGTCCGTCTATACTCCACCTCTATACCCTACCCTATTGTCTGTATAACATTACTAGTAACATAGTATTGGAGGTTGTAATAAGACATACGTCCATCTAGTCCAACCTTTATACCCTACCCTTAAATGTCTGTTAACAGTTACATAGTACATAGTATTGGAGTTTGTAAAAGACATACGTCCATCTACTAGTACAATCCCTTTATACCCTACCCATAATGTCTGTATAACAGTTACATAGTAACATAGTATGTGGAGGTTGTAAAAGACATACGTCCATCTAGTCCAACCTTATACCCACCCATAATGTCTGATACAGTTACATATAAACATAGTATTGGAGGTTGTATAAAGACATACGTCCATCTAGTCCACCCTTTATACCCTACCCATAATGTGTCTGTATACAGTTACATAGTCATAGTATTGGAATTGTATAAAGACATACGTCCATCTAGTCCAATCTTTATACCCTACCCATAATGTCTGTATAACAGTTACATAGTAACATAGTATTGGAGGTTGTATAAAGACATATGTCCGCTAGTCCAACCTTTATACCCTACTCATAATGTCTGTCTAACAGTTACATAGTACATAGTATTGGAGGTTGTATAAAGATATACGTCCATCTAGTCACAACCTTTATACCCTACCCATAATGTCTGTATAACAGTTACATAGTACAATGTTTTTGGAGGTTGTATAAAGACATACGTCCGTCTAGTCCAACCTCTATACCCTACCCTTAATGTCTGTATAACATTACATAGTACATAGTATTGGAGGTTGTATAAAGACATACGTCCATCTAGTCCAACCTTTATACCCTACCCCATATGTCTGTATAACAGTTACATAGTAACATAGTATTGGAGGTTGTATAAAGACATACGTCCATCTAGTCCAACCTTAAACCCTACCCTAATGTCTGTATAACAGTTTACATAGTAACATAGTATTGGAGTTTGTATAAAGACATACGTCCATCTAGTCCAACCTTTATACCCTACCCATAATGTCTGTATAACAGTTACATAGTACATAGTATTGGAGGTTGTATAAAGACATACGTCCCTAGTCCAACCTTTATACCCTACCCATAATGTCTGTATAACATTTACATAGTAACATAGTATTGGAGGTTGTATAAAGACATACGTCCATCTAGTCCAACCTTTATACCCTACCCATAATGTCTGTATAACAGTTACATAGTAACATAGTATTGGAGGTTGTATAAAGACTCCGTCCATCTAGTCCAACCTTTATACCCTACCCATAATGTCTGTATACCAGTTACATAGTAACATAGTATTGGAGGTTGTATAAAGACATACGTCCATCTAGTCCAACCTTTATACCCACCATAATGTCTGTATAACAGTTACATAGTAACATAGTATTGGAGGTGTATAAAGACATACGTCCATCTAGTCCAACCTTTATACCTTACCCATATGTCTGTATAACAGTTACATAGTAACATAGTATTGAGGTTGTATAAAGACATACGTCCATCTAGTCCAACCTTTATACCCTACCCATAATGTCTGTATAACAGTTACATAGTAACATAGTATTGAGGTTGTATAAGACATACGTCCATCTAGTCCAACCTTTATACCCTACCCATAATGTCTGTATAACAGTTACATAGTAACTAGTATTGGAGGTTGTATAAAGACATACGTCCATCTAGTCCAACCTTTATACCCTACCCATAATGTCTGTATAACAGTTACATAGTAACATAGTATGGGAGGTTTTATAAGACATACGTCCATCTAGTCCAACCTTTATAACCCTACCCATAATGTCATAAAACAGTTACATAGTAACATAGTATTTGAGGTTGTATAAAGACATACGTCCATCTAGTCCAACCTTTATACCCACCCATAATGTCTGTATAACTTTACATAGTAACATAGTATTGGAGGTTGTATAACATACGTCCATCTAGTCCAACCTTTAACCCACCCATAATGTCTGTATAACCGTTACATATAACATAGTTATGGAGGTTGATAAGACATACGTCCATCTAGTCCAACCTTTATACCCTACCCATAATCTGTATACAGTTACATAGTAACATAGTATTGGAGGTTGTATAAAGATTACGTCCTTATCCCAACCTTATACCCTACCCTATATGTCTGTATAACAGTTTACATAGTAACATAGTATTGAGGGTTGTATAAAGACATACGTCCATCTAGTCAACTTATCAACTTTATACCCTACCCTAATGTCTGTATAACAGTTACATAGTAACATAGTATTGGAGGTTGTATAAGACATACGTCCATCTAGTCCAACCTTTATACCCTACCCATAATGTCTGTATAACAGTTACATAGTAATAGTATTGGAGGTTGTATAAGACATACGTCATCTAGTCCAACCTTTATACCCTACCCTTAATGTCTGTATAACAGTTACATAGTAACAAGTATTGGAGGTTGTATAAGACATACGTCCATCTAGTCCAACCTTTATACCCTACCCTAATGTCTGTATAACAGTTACATAGTAACATAGTATTGGAGGTTGTATAAAGACATACGTCCATCTAGTCCAACCTTTATACCTACCCATAATGTCTGTATAACTTACTAGTAACATAGTATTGGAGGTTGTATAAAGACATACGTCCATCTAGTCCAACCTTTATACCCTACCCATAATGTCTGTATAACAGTTACATAGTAACATAGTATTGGAGGTTGTATAAAGACATACGTCCATCTAGTCCATCACCTTATACCCTACCCATAATGTCTGTATAACAGTTACATAGTAACATAGTATTGGAGGTTGAATAAAGACATACGTCCATCTAGTCCAACCTTTATACCTTACCCATAATGTCTGTATACAGTTACTAGTAACATAGTTTGAAGGTTGTATAAAGACATACGTCCATCTAGTCCAACCTTTATACCCTACCCATAATGTCTGTATAACAGTTACATAGTAACATAGTATTGGAGGTTGTATAAAGACATACGTCCATCTATCCAACCTTATACCCTACCCATAATGTCTGTCTGACAGTTACATAGTAACATAGTATTGGAGGTTGTATAAAGACATACGTCCATCTATCCAACCTTTATACCTTACCCATAATGTCTGTATAACAGTTACATAGTACATAGTATTGGAGGTTGTATAAGACATACGTCCATCTAATCCAACCTTTATACCCTACCCATAATGTCATAAAACAGTTACATAGTACATAGTATTGGAGGTTGTATAAAGACATACGTCCATCTAGTCCAACCTTTATACCACCCATAATGTCTGTAATACCGTTACATAGTAACATAGTATTGGAGGTTGTATAGACATACGTCCTCTAGTCCAACCTTTATACCACCCATAATGTCTGTATAACCGTTTAGTAACATAGTATTGGAGGTTATATAAGACATACGTCCATCTAGTCCAACCTTTATACCCTACCCATAAGTGCTGTATAACAGTTACATAGTAACATAGTATTGGAGGTTATATAAAGACATACGTCCATCTAGTCCACCTTATACCCTACCCTAATGTCTGTATAACAGTTACATAGTAACAAAGTATTGGAGGTTGTATAAAGACATACGTCCACCTATTCCAACCTTTATACCCTACCCATAATGTCTGTATAACAGTTACATAGTTCATAGTATTGGAGGTTGTATAAAGACATACGTCCATCTAGTCCAACCTTTAACTACCCATAATGTCTGTATAACAGTTACATAGTAACATAGTATTGGAGGTGTATAAAGACATACGTCCATCTAGTCCAACCTTTAACCCTACCCATATGTCTGTATAACAGTTACATAGTCAACATAGTATTGGAGGTTGTATAAAGACATACGTCCATCTAGTCCACTGATGGCACTACTGCTCTCCAGATGTTGAAAACACAACTCCGCATTCTATGCTTCCCTCTGTAGTTGAGGAATGCTGGGAGTTGTAGTTTTCAAACATCTGGAGAGCCGCAGTTTGATGATCACCGATCTAGTCCAACCTTTATACCCTACCCATAATGTCTGTATAACAGTTACATAGTAACATAGTATTGGAGGTTGTATAAAGACATACGTCCATCTAGTCCGACCTTTATACCCTACCCATATTGTCTGTATAACAGTTACATAGTAACATAGTATTGGAGGTTGTATAAAGACATACGTCCATCTAGTCCAACCTTTATACCCTACCCATAATGTCTGTATAACAGTTACTAGTAACATAGTATTGGAGGTTTATAAAGACAACGTCCATCTAGTCCAACCTTTATACCCTACCCTAATGTCTGTATAACAGTTACATAGTAACATAGTATTGGAGGTTGTATAAAGACATACGTCCATCTAGTCCAACCTTTATACCCTACCCATAATGTCTGTATAACAGTTACATAGTAACATAGTATTGGAGGTTGTATAAAGACATACGTCCATCTAGTCCACTGATGGGCAAACTACGGCTCTCCAGATGTTTGAAAACTACAACTCCCAGCATTCCTATGCTTCCCTCTGTAGTTGAGGAATGCTGGGAGTTGTAGTTTTCAAAACATTGGAGAGCCGCATTGATGATCATCCGATCTAGTCCAACCTTTATACCCTACCATAATGTCTGTATAACAGTTACATAGTACATAGTATTGGAGGTTGTATAAAGACATACGTCCATCTAGTCCAACCTTTATACCCTACCCATAATGTCTGTATAACATTACATAGTAACATAGTTATTGGAGGTTATATAAAGAACTACGTCCATCTAGTCCAATCTTTATCCCTACCCATAATGTCGTATAACAGTTACATAGTACATAGTATTGGAGGTTGTATAAAGACATACGTCCATCTAGTCCAACCTTTATACCCTACCCCTAATGTCTGATAACAGTTACATAGTAACATAGTATTGGAGGTTGTATAAAGACATACGTCCATCTAGTCCAACCTTTATACCCTACCCATAATGTCTGTCGTATACTTAAATAGTAAATGTGTGAAGTTGTATAAAGACATACATCCATCTAGTCCAACCTTTATACCTCACCCATAAAGTCTGTATAACAGTACATAGTAACATGTATTGGAGGTTGTATAAAGACATACGTCCATCTAGTCCGACCTTTATCCCTACCCATAATGTCTGTATAACAGTTACATGTAACATGTATTGGAGGTTGATAAGACATACGTCCATCTAGTCCACCTTTTACCCTACCCATAATGTCTGTATAACAGTTACATAGTAACATAGTATGGAGGTTGTAAAAAACATACGTCCTCTAGTCCGACCTTTATACCCTACCCAATGTCTGTATAACAGTTACATAGTAACATATTATTGGAGGTTGTATAAAGACATACGATCCATCTAGTCCAACCTTTACACCCTACCCATAATGTCTGTATAACAGTTACATAGTAACATAGTATTGGAGGTTATATAAAGACATACGTCCATCTAGTCCGACCTTATACCCTACCCATAATTGTCGTATAACAGTTACATAGTAACATAGTATTGAGGTTGTATAAGACATACGTCCATCTAGTCCGACCTTATACCCTACCCATAATGTCTGTATAACAGTTACATAGTAACATAGTATGGAGGTTGTATAAAGACATACGTCCATCAGTCCAACCTTATACCCTACCCATAATGTCTGTATAACAGTTACATACTTACATAGTATTGGAGGTTGTATAAAGACATACGTTCATCTAGTCCAACCTTTATACCCTCCTTTTAAACCCCTAGTGATAAGGTGAACACATTAGAAATGTATGTTAGGGGGTTTAGAAGATGATGGAATACACACACAAGTGTCACTTTCACTTCCATTACAGATTCATTAGTACATATGGACATACCAGAATAATTTTGACAGGTTCAGCCTCCGAAGGTAACTGAGCACAAGTAACTTAAGACAGAAGCAATGGGCTAATTTTAGTCCTGGGTAACTACACTACAGGGAATGGTAAATAGGGATCACTAGTGAATGGGTTACGTACTTTTTCATGGCTGAAAAGGGAGGGATGTGAACACAACCCCATGCAGTTTATTGCATGCGTCCTCCTCCTATCAGAGTATAGTTTGCGGGAGTTGCCATATTCAACACCCGACCTTTAACCTTCTGGAAGTTAAGATTGTGGCCCTACAGAGTTCTGAAAACTATAACTCCCAGCATTCCCTATCTGACTGTCTAAAATTACGAAAGATGCCTTCCTATCTCACCGACTTGAGCAGCTGCAGAAGAGGCACATTTAATGTCCAAAATATATAAACACTAATTAAACTATTACATACAGGTATAGAACATGTATGACATTGTATGTACTACCCTTCCATGTAACTTGTATTACTATGTAATTGTTAAGAACCACGGAATATATTGGCGCTATACAAGTCCATAATGTCTGAGGTGTGGCCGATATGGCCTTCAAAAGGCCAACTATAGTGTTGTTGCTCCTCCCCCCTTCTGCCCAGGACCTAACCAATAAGACGACATGCTCTGCAATAAGACTGACTAAGAGGGTGTGGGGGTTCTCGACAATACAGCGGCCCTTTAAATATGCTGTTACTTAGCACTGGCTTGATAAAGGCTCTAGAAGGGGGGAGGAAATATTGCCTATACGGGATATTTAACAAAGCTTACATTTTTTTAATTAATTCTCTAGCCCCACTACCCAGCATATGCAACATTGTGCACTTGCGCTGCGCTTCTTTTGATGTTGCACTACGCACCAAAGGCTGCAAGGAGAACAATAACTTCAAATCTTTCATTCATAAATTGATGTTGTGAAACATCTGGCCTACTGTGACTATGGAAAACAGGTTTATAATGGCTCTCCGTGATGGTCCTGCTGTGCTAATTTCTATCTCCCTTACTTTCATCAGCAAGGAACATTTAAATTCCCGCCCCCTTTAAACCTACATTTCAGTAGTACCTCCTTTTAAAAAGCACACACAGCGATGTGATTGGTCCAAGCAATTCTACACATTTGGAGGTATATTACTCAGATCCAGGTTAATGGGCTTAGGTCAGCGATGTTGAACCTTGCAACCAAGGCATCCTGGGAGTTATAGGCATATAGGCACGTGTCTGGAGCCCAGAAGATGGGACCGGTCCAGCTGGGTCACTTTTCTCTCTGCCATGCAGCTTGGACTGACGCATGGCATGCAGTACCTCTCGTCCCGAGACCAGCCACTGCCACCAGCAAACAAATCCCCTCTTGGCACATCACTATGGGGGTGTTGTGTGCTGCTGGTGTGCCAAGGCGGGTGGGGAGATTTGAGTGTTGGTGGTAGTGTCAGGACTCGGAGGAATGGTGCCGTGAATCAAGCATGCGCCAGAGTCCAAATCTGACTGTCCAGGGCCCCAATTTGGTCTTAATCCGGCTCTACATCACTGGCTTAATTGGTACCTGTGAATACTATACTAAATCATTACAATCAACTAGCCACTGAAAATACTTTCCTCTCTGGGCCATAAAAACATATACGGATATATATATATTGGGAGGTATCTGTGATTTGTTACACAAAAAGAATAAAAGGGACAAAATAGGAAATTCGGAAACATTAACCCCACTTCCCCATCAGTTTAGGTCCCTGCTCCCCTTACCCTGCACTCAGACAGGGGAGTTTAGAAGTTTCCGTGTCTGTGCCAGGGATGGGCTGCAGATATTTTTATTACAATGAATCACGGTGTAAAACACGATCACTAAAGAAATTTACACCGATCGCTTTGAAATCCTGAGTCATTCCAGGGCAGTTTATATAGAAAGCAAAGCAGCCCAGCGAGAGATAAATAGGATAAAGTCAGTAAACACATTCAATAGAACTCATTACAACCAAAACGGGAGCCCGGATCACGGGGATTCAACTAAATAAACAAAAGATATTGTTGTTCGTTAACCATGAAATGTAATTAGTTAATTTTCTTTAAATCACAGCCTATGATGTAACACGATTCACCAACGATGACAAAACATTTCCCCTTTCAGCTGTACAGCGGTCAAGACGGTTTATTGAAACGATCAGGGATCTGTATCAATGGAAGCGACGTGAGATTTTCACAAAGCATCAATGGTTTGCTGGAGGATTAGACGTTAGTTGCGGCATAGTTAGCCCGAGTGTCGACCGAAACAGACCGCAACGCACGTTTCTCCAATAACGGCTATAAAGCGATGTATTATTTGCAGCAGAATATTCTGTTAGCCACATTAACGTGAAAATACAACACGCCAACGCTCGCAAACACTTCATCCATAAATCACACTAAACGTAGAAAAATGGAGGACAGCACCATGTATATTACAACCCAGCTGGTGTGTCTTACACATTTATATGTGCATGGAGTTCATCTAACATCACACTTCTATTTTGCACAGCACAGGCAATGCCCGTTACTGCCAGTTTGCGTTGCGATCCACAAAAAAATGGTGACCCCATGCGCTTCGAAAATGGATAACAGTACATGCAATGTGGCAACCCACGTCGATATGCCCTGCTCTGTGATTCTCAAGCACTTTCTGATCACAAGCGCGTCTGTTAACGCACGAGAAGACGCGGCAGTGTGGCCTAGCCCCTTGATAACAAATATGGACCAGAAAAATAACGGTCAAAAATTCAGGTAAAGCCTCGTGTGGATAAACACACAAACCATTTCTTAGAATCATGGGGGATAGTGAAATCACGCGCACACACTCAATAGCGGATGTTGATAGATAGCCCTGATTGTATCACTCGCCTTTTTAAAGTGAATCCCCATCAAAAATATACCTGTGTGTAATCCGTACAATCTTGCAAAACAACAAGCTCTGTAGTAACATTCACGTTTAATAAATAAGGCACGTGCCCCATACAGATTCCAATAATCTATTCCCTTCCATCTTGTCTATCGATTGACTGCTGATCCATCGAGTGACACAAAATTATCATTTCTTAACGGAAAGTAAAGGATAATTAGTAAATCGACGGATCTATGCGTCTATGGTTATTAATTGGAGATCTCTATTGGATTATGTAAATATTGAAACATAAAACTACTCGATTGTATCAAAAGTTCTCTGTCCGTAGCAATTATTATTTCTCAGACACAAAAACAAATTAGATTGATCCATTTAAAGGTCTGTTCAGACTCAACCACACCTTGGATTCAGGTTTAGCCAATGAGGGATCTGCCCTTTGATGTGTGGTTAATAGTACAATGAACAAGTCATTAAGTAGTGGCTTAAAGGTTAAAGGAATTTTACAGTGGACCTGCAATGAACTGCACAGCAAGGGACAATCACAACATCAGCAAACACAGTGACACTGACAAAGCTATTGGCTCAGTACCAGACGCACATTCACTAAACTGCCCAGTCAGGGCACAGAAAGCTTAGTTATTAGAATAGGGCCATTACCTTATCGGTGACACAATCTAAAGGAACGTCCCTTTAATTGGGTAAGTTTAGAACAAACATATATATAATAAAGTTATTTTTAATAATAAAGTTTCTATCTCCCAGTCAGACATGGAGACAGAGAGCTGAAAGCACTAAAAAATTAAAACAGGAGGTATAAGACACATGTCCTACCTCCTATAGAATTTAAAGGCATGTTCAAACCCCACTCAAATGAATAATTACCATCCTAACCCCTGAAAAATATCAAGTGTGCAATTGATATCCTCTTTCTTGCCAGGCACAGTAAAGCTAGACCAGCAACAAAGGGGGTGGGGCTCTGATAGCAGATGTCAGTGATTGGCTGTGACATCATATGACTAACAGCTGCTACCAGGAACTGCAGGAAGAGAACAGGAATTGATTTTCAGGAGTAGGGCGAGTATATATGTAAATGTAGGGGTTGAACACTCCCATTAAACATTTGGTGGTATAGACGTTGGTTTAGGGTCCCTGGTATTTCCTCTCATATCCTATTGTTTGTAAGGCAGCCCCAAATGTATCCACATAATGCAGCACTCCACTGGCTTACTAACCAAATTAATCCTGACAGTGAATTTCCTATAAACCTGTTAGGATGGAGTAAAAGAAAAGTTTATTGCTGGACAGAAACTCCTGGGAACACAAATGGCTCAATTTACATGAACCAAAGCCTTTGGAATTATTGTTTTAAACACTAACAGGGTTATTCAATACAAGTTCTTATCCTTTAAAATGGTGCTAAATTTGCCCCAACCAATCAGATGGTAGCTTTCAAATGTTAAATAAGATCTGATTGGTTGGGGCAAAGTTAGCACCATTTTAAACGATAAGAACTTATATTGAATAACCCTGTTTATATAGTGTAACGACCACAGGTGGCAAAAAGCTATACAATCTGCAAAAACCCTGTGTGACTCAGGGGCGCTTAGAATAATATTAATAGTTATAATATTAGTAGTAATCGTAATAATAACAATAGTAGTAATAATATTAAAAGATACGTACACTGGAAAATTAGTTTTTTTAAATTACCCATTGCTGGAAAATTATAATTCTTTCCAACCATCACTGAACCATTTATTATCTGTCCCCTATTTCTTTAGATAGCCATGAAACATCTTACATTAGGAGCTGTCAATCAAGTGCCTTTATATCATCCACTGTACGGTTAGGTATAGTTTTGCTGTAACCGGAATGGTGACAACTGGTACATGAACTGCATGGTGGGAAATTCCCTCTCACAATGCTGCCTCGTAGGGATTACTGAGCATGCTTGCCCTCACAGAGAGTAAGATCTGAGCTTGAGCAAAACAAGTACTAGATTGAAGTCATGCAGCAACACAAACACACGAGTGTAAGTGCTTCTTAATTATAGATTGAAATGAGGCAACGTAATTTTTTCAGTGTTCAATTCCTTTAATATGACATTTTATGACATTTAAAGAAACTAAACGGACAAGAGCAGCCATGGTCATCTATGGCAATTTCCCTGTTGTGCGCATCTAGAATGTCAGTTGACCCTGAGGAGGAGGCCCCATTCATTCCATCGTTACTGCAAGCCAAGGCCTAGATCGTGGCAGGATGAACATTCAGATAGCCTTAAAGCAGAAGTTCACCCTAAAACATACTTTTCCCTATGACCGGCCAGAAGCTGCTAATTAACGGCATGTCTGACCCTTAAATAAAAATAACTTCACTATTCCCTCAGTAACGGGATCCCATAGTGTGGAGCAATACAAAGTGTGATTCATTCTTCATTCAACACACATGGTGGAACTTTAATTGGTTCCCCTCAAATAGATTTCAGCTCAGGGCACAATAGATTGTTTGCAACACACATCATAAGGTGTACGGCTATATTAAAGGGCAACTGTGGTCTCGGAAAAAGTTAGGGCTAAATAAATTCCTGCAGTCTTCTTTTAAACAGTTATGCATCACATCTCTGACTGCTGACTGTCAGAAGTTATAGTGCAGAAAATGTGGACAGTTGCAGTTAACAAGACAAGAACCCACCCCTATAGAATTGAAGAAGAGTGATTTTAACTTAACCAATGAAAAGTTTTTTTTCACTGTGAGGGCAGTAAGGTTATGGAATGTTCTACCTGAAAATGGAGTGTCAGCAGAATTCTGAACAATATCAAGGGAGCATTAGATGTCTTCTTGGACAGAAAAAATATCCAGGGTTATAGGGATTGTATAATTTGTTGGCAAGTGTGATTGGTGTACTGGTCTAGTTTGGTGAACGAAGAGGCACCAAAGAAGAAACCTGCCCTCACATTTCTTTGTGGTATAGTTCAAGAGATACATGCAGGGAATATCTTTACAAAGGGCAATCCTTCCCTCCTCCAACCGCTATATTACAGCCTCTTGCTCCTGCGGTGATCTGATCCGGCCCTTTGTTTGCCAGAACTTGTAAACTGGCAAAAAGGCAGCCAATCACAGCCACGGCTGCCAGCAATAGAGAATGCCACGGCACGGGAGCGAAGGTCTGTAAGTAGAGTTCGGATTCTTTTTTTCAAAATGTAATATAACAGTTTGAGGTGGGAAGGGATTCCCTACATTATATATAAACCATTTTACGCTATGTGAAGGGCAGCCAGGATGGAATCCGGAGGGCACTAACGGTACCCATGGTGCAGTAATTCCATAATAAACATTACTAGACATCAATAGAAGGGAAAGTACAGCGACTGTATTTGCCAGCAGATTATTCTCAGTTACCCAAAGCTGCCAGCCCCTTGTAAACGGTTCACCGAAGTCAGAAGGATGAAAGCAAACTGATTGCCATAGATTAATGACCCACCGATTGTCTCAAACGGTTTCCATTAAAAGGTGCCCAGGATGGTGCTCTGTGTCCGTGATAAGGAACATAGATTGTAAGCTCTTCAGGAAGGACTAGTCAACATTATCATTGCTGAAGTTTTGCAGGAAATACAGTTATAACCTAACATGTACAATTCTACCGCCGAAGCATGACCGAGCGCGTAATAATAATGAACGGCCAATAATTGCACATGTGTATGTTTGGGGGCATCGTTCGATGACCAAATGCATACATGTGTGATGTTCGATGCCCGTGTGCTTTGCTCTCAGGGGTCGTTTGATGGCGGTAAAATCGTACGTGTAAACAATGTAGCTACTAATAATAGTGTCTGCTACTTCATTCCAACAGTATTTAGGAAGCCAGGGCAATACAGGGCAAAACCATAACCGGCATTGTCACCCACTCTACGGGCTAGGCCATGCTAGCGCCTTTCTCACGCGCTTCTGATTGCGATTTGCAATTTGTTTGCATGTAAGAAACGCAGAGCAATTGACTGGCCACATTGACATGTGCTGTGATCTGTTTTTGCCATGTTTGCGAATGGCATGCACTCTGGTTGCGCAACACTACGCGGATCGCAGCACAAGCGAACTGTAACGCCCGTGCCATGTGCCGTAGTGTGGCCTCAGCCTAAATAAGTTAACGGGAAAGGCTTCTCTTGCTCAGTTCAGATCACACTCAACTGGAAATCTGTACTGTGTGAGTTTACATTAATCACATTTTCCCTGACTTAGAGATTTCAAACTGAAAACAATGCATCTTTACGTAACGAGTAATCGAAGATACACAATAAAATATTTCAGTACAGAAATCCCAGCAGTTACTGCCCCCCCCTCTAGCTCAGTGAGTTCAGGCATGCTCAGTATCTCCCTGTAATAAAAGGGGAGAGAAGAAAATATGGAAGCGGCTGATCGCAACTCTCAGAGTCTTGATTTGTAGTAATTCTTTCCAGCAGTTACTGCCCCCCTCCCCTAGCTCAGTGAGTTCAGGCATGCTCAGTATAATAAAAGTGGAGAGAAGAAAATATGGAAGAGGTTGATTTGTAGTAATTCTGTCAGCCACTGACCAACTCAACTTCTGAAGAAGATTAATACACAACAGAAATCCAGTAGGAGGAATATGAGCAAATTCAGACAATTTTATTTTAACTCTATCCACTGTTTTTTCAGTATTATTGTCCTTTAAGCTTCCAGGAGAATCGTCAGTGACAATGACTGTGGGAGGAGCCAATAAGCCTGTTACTGTATGAATATAATTCTCCTTTAACAACAAACGCGATGTCATGCCTTGATGGTCTCTCCATCTATACTGTATATGGGCGAGATTTAAATCAAACATACAAAGAAAACAAGAACGAACAATATTACACAGCCTTGGAAATGTGATTGTATCAATCAACGGTTTACTTTTATTTCTAGAAGGTCAAATAACCATGTCGTTTTTTTCTTCTCGAGAAAGAAAATACCGTTTATACTAGAGTATAAACCGAGGTTTTTATACTTTAAAATTAAGCAGAAAATCTAACCTCGGTTTATACGCGAGTCATACAGATTTTCATAGGCAGCAGGCTGTAACAGACTCCAGCAGCGAAGCAGGAGGGCAGAGCAGTCAGCAGGTGCGGGCACGTGACTTATGCACTTTTACTTGTTTTTTGGGTAAAAATAGGTACCTCTGATTATACTCGGGTCGGTTTATACTTGAGTATATATGGTAAAATTACCGTAGAAGCAGGGAAAGATTAATACCTGGATACATCCAGCAAATGGCACCCCACGTGGAAACAGAATTAACGTCTGGTATAAACCCCAGGAGATCATAAAGATAACCAATCATTATTTCTAAATATGTCCTCAAAAGGTGATAGTTAAAGGGGATCTCCACTGGTAAAAAAAAATGTTGGAATTCAGTTTTATTGAAGAACGGGAGGTAAAGGAGGTAAAGGAGCTGTGCCTTTTTCACTTTGATCTCCGCATGGAATAGGAAATATACCGTGTATATACTCGAGTATAAGCGGAGGCTTTTATTTTTTAAAATGATTAGAAAAACCGAACCTCGCTTATACTCAGGTCAGTCATTACTTACCTTCCATGTGGCCGCAAACCGGAGCAGTGATATGTTGCGAGCCTGCATGAAAGCGTGGGCATGTTGGCGAGTAAGTACTGGTGGGCTGGTGGATTTTTTTTTTCTGTTCTTTTGTTGAACCTTGCTACTAGATGTTTAGAAAGTACAACTCCCAGCAAACAAAGCATGCTGGGAGTTGTAGATTCCAAATATCTGGCGTGCCAAGGAATTGGGGGTTACTGGATATTGGCATCAATCACAAATTACAGGTTTGCAGTAGTGGTCATTAATTTCTACACTCAACTTATACTTGAGTTAATCAGTTTTACCATTTTTCAGGTAAAAATAAGTACCTCGGTTTATACTCGGTTCTGTTTATATTCGAGTATATATGGTACCCATTGTATGTGATAGAATCAGTTTAGATAAGTATCGGTTCAATATGGCAAACACCATCCTTCCTGGTCTTACAAAAATCCAAACGACGACCACAAAGGAAACCTTAACATTAGGCAAGTTGGACTTGTTGGTTATCTCCCTGCAACCCCAACAGTTATTTTTCTTCTGGCAAAAGGTATCCAACCTCCTCCCTCTGCTCAATGAGCTTTTTATAAGCTTGAGCATGTGCATAGGGGGCAGCAGTCAATCAATGGCTGTGATGTCAGCAGTGATTTACAGAATGGAGGGAGGAACAATAATTATCCTTAAATATCTGGTTACACTTATAATTACCTTTTCCAAAGATGCTTCTAATGATACTTACAGACCCCAGGCCCTTGCCATAGCTCGCCATACCGCGGCTTTATAAATATGGCCCTTTGTCGCGAGCTAATTTAACACATTAAAGCCCAGCGCTCTGGATATACCTTTCTACTCCATAAAACGTTCCTAGAGAGGGAAACACAGTGAAATCCCAGTGGGAAAGGGGTAGTGATGAGGTCATGAAAAATATCCGCAATTCCTCAGATGGAAAGAAAAACGTCTGGTTTACCACACAGGGTAAGGAATGTACATAGAGGAAATTACACTAACCTTGTGTGTGTGTGTTTATATTAACACATTGGGGTCCTGGTAATAAATACCCAGCATGCTCAGTGGCACCAGAAACTGTCACTCTCTGCATTAAATGGTAATGAGTTAATGGGAGAGAATTTATCAAATTGGTGGCCAAAGGAAGAGGGGCCGATCCAGAAAGCATTCAGCATTTTATCCATTCACATCAGGCACTGCTCCGAAGAGCTTACAATCTACGTTCCTTATCACAACTTATCAGTAATTATAGGGATAAACAGAAAGACATTTCCAATATAAACCATACAAGATACAGACTCAAGCAGAGAACAAGGGTGAGAAAATGGAAATGTTCTATGTGAGCCCAGGTAAAGAGAGAAAATGTTATATGATGTACAGACCAATCAACAGTAAGGTCCAGACCCGGATATCTCCCAAGACAAACCTTCTGAATTTCCTTTTCTCACTGGGAGCCAATCAGACCAATCTAATTTATTAGATAGACCAGATGTATAAGAACTACAACTCCCAGCTTTCCCCTACAGGTAGATCCCAGACATAAATATTAAAAAACCTTATTAAAATCTGAATTTTCAATGTGTGTTGACTTCTTGTGGATTTTCCTTGTTCCATACACACACTGTACACACTATACTATCGCCATTGGTCCACACACACACTGTACACACTATACTATCGCTATTGGTCCATACACACACTGTACTGTCACCCTTTTTATTGTGGTGATATAGTGTGTTTGTATGTGCTGCGAATGATGGGTCATTGGCTTCCAATTTGCACCGAAGTGACAGGTAAAAGAATGTACTATGGTGATGTTGACACTAGCCAATGCACGGGGAATGCACGGGGAATGCACAGCATTTTCATAGAACGCATTTCTGTGCACTTGCACTGTGCAAAACACAATTTGAATTGTGGCAGTGTGGCCCAACACGCAGTCTTATCCAATGGAAACGCGCAATAAACTTCTGCACGTAGTACAACCTCATCACACCATGTGAACACTGTAACAATCTGAAAACAAAGCAAATTGGTCTGTACCAGAATCTGTAGAGCCACGCAGCATTACCCAGGGTGCCAAAGCAACACACTAGCAACATAATGGTCAATAAGCCAAGCGCAGGCAAGTCCTTACTCAATCCTCTTATCCACTTTGCAGGTTCCCCATGGCAAGGACTTTAATATCTTCTAATAATAATTAACAAAACATTCCAGTCAGAGCTGCTGAAATATTTCATATCAGGATTCGACATCAACACATCCCAGGTAAAAGGTAAAGCACAGAGTCTATCATTACAACAGCAAGGACCAATAACAGGACAGACAATGAACCGGATAATTACCAGGGTATGCTGGGAGTTGTAGTTTGCCAAACATCTAGGGGGGTGCAAGTTGGACTTACCTGACATAAAACATAATAATGCCCAGTCAATGGAAAATGTGCAGGAGGACTGGACTGAGATTTAAGTAAGGAAATTACAGTGACCAATCAGATATAGTAGACCTATAACGCTAGCAGCTGATTGGCTCCCGTCTGTTTAATACCCATCTTATTACATAATCTTTATTATTTCCCAATATTGAGTTACCGTATCCTACAAGTTATTGCCGAGTAATAATTAAATATCCACCTCCTAACTGGGAGATTTCGGTCTGAGACAATCATTTCAGAATCCCCCGAATAAGGAAAAACAGGCAATATATTCAGAGTACAGAGAGAAAAGAAAAACAACATCTGTGTGTATAAATCCCTACGGCAGGTAAAAGATATTTACAACCTGATAACATCTCATACTGGCAATGATGTGCCCACCAATGAAACAAACATTCCAACACATCGAACATACAAAGGGTTCCACAGCTAGAATGTGAATGAATGGATTGTACAATCCCCAACCTACACATAGCTGTAAAGGTGACCATTCACTTATTAGACTTACTGGCGACCGCCATCCGATTACAATGCGACCGACGGTACAGGTGTCCTATCACTTACATTATCCACCTGGGAATGTCACGGGGAAATTAACCTCTTCCTGGACAGACATTACTGTTGATTCAATGTTCAGGTCGGATCAATCCGACTGTTTCCTTATTGTAGGGGAACCTCTAGTCAGTTTCCATACAGACGTGCGATGGCGAAGCCAACCCTGGACACAACTATAGGACAAACAGCTATTTTGGGTGAGAGATTCGGTGAGCCCATAAATGCTAGTCGTCCAATACACCCATTTGGAACCCAGTCATGCATCAATGGACAGCACCACGACCGCACCTGCGTACGAAACTTAACAGCCTGTTAGCAGCCTGTATTGATTGGAGCAACTAGCAAATCTTCACCCCCCCAGACCATTTCATAATCCCACCAAATCCACCCGCTGGGATTTAATAAACCGACCATCCTTACAACGTAAAAACGTAAATATTAACTGTAATTACACAACACAGCGTTACTGCTGGAATAATAACGTTACGGAGGGACAAACGCAATGTCACATGTGTAACTAACTACGTCAATGGCGACCCAATGACGGATAAGAGTTGTCACCGTCCCTTGGTTGATACAGCAAAATAAAAATCTCCATTTCCTTGGCAATAGCTGTGTGTCCATGGCCAGTGGATTTACCTGTACCTGGCCTTACAACGGGGAACATTCCTGTCTCAGACGGAGAAAGGATCATTGTCTGAACTTGAAAGGAAAGAATTTTACTGACAAACCTTTTTTTCCTCCCAAACCTGTATAACCAAGAAATACAATAAAAGGGAACCCGGCAGCCAATAGTTCGGTGACTGTCTCGTGTTTATAACTTGCACGCCATCAGTCTGTGTAATCTCCACCAATGAAACAGCAGGGATCCGATAAACAGCATTAACGTTACTCCCACAATGCCCCTGCGCAGCGAGAAGCGGACGTGGGGTTTTAGTTCTTTATTTCTTTACTATAGTTCTGTATTCTTTATTTAAATAATAAATAACATGCAACATCATGAAACGACCACTGAAACACATAAGCCTTTCTGTAGCCTTCGGGCTAGTTCAGGGGTTAAAAAATAATTTTTATTGTATGGCCCGTTAATGTATTTATACACAATAATCATATCCCGAAGCAAGCTCCCACAATCCCCTTATTAATTTAGTTGCCCTTCTCGAACTGCACATTAATTAAACAGTTAGAAAACTCTAGAAGCCAATCTAACAGTCTAAACGCAGCCAGTTCCAATAGAAAAGCCCTTTAAAAAAAAGCTGAGTCTTCAGGTATAAATTTCCAGGTCCACTGGCTCCTGGGATTTGTGTGGCCCTGGGCTACTGGAAGATCCAGGTAATGAGAGAACCACATGTCTTGCTGTTTATCCCATTACTAGACCAAGGCATTGTCAGTTTTAGAATCTGCCGTAAACCAACTACGGTATAAAATCTGTAAATCTGAGATCTCCCTCAACTATTGTAAGTGGGATAAGAGGGAGATTGCCTGGATTAGCGCTGCCCCTACAATCTACTGCACTGTTCTAATAAAACACAGGGGTCACCGAACAGATGGTGAACTGAACTGCAGAATCTTTACACAAACTCATTAAGGAATTCACATTTAGATAAACAACCAAGGGTAACCAATCGGATGTCTGATTATATGGGATTATAATTAATATTTAGTTATAGCCTAATTGGTAACCAATCAGATTTCTAATTATATGGGATTAAAATTGAGTTATAGCCCAATTGGTAACCAATTGGATGTCTGATTATATCTGCTAATAATGAATATTTAGTTATAACCTAACTGGTAACCAATCGGATGTCTGATTATATCTGCTACCAAATTAATATTTAGTTATATCCCAACTCGTAACCATTCGGATGTCTGATTATATCTGATAATTAATATTTAGTTATAACCCAACTCGTAACCATTCGGATGTCAGATTATATCTGATAATTCCTATTTAGTTATAACCCAACTGGTAACCAATTGGATGTCTGATTAGATCTGATAATTCATATTTAGTTATAACCCATTGGATGTCTGATTATATCTGATAATAATTAATATTTAGTTATAACCCAATTCGTAACCAATTGGATGTCTGATTATATCTGATAATTAATATTTAGTTATAACCCAATTCGTAACCAATTGGATGTCTGATATCTGATAATTAATATTTAGTTATAACCCAATTAGTAACCAATCAGATGTCTGATAATTTCCAATGAAATATTTAGTTATAACCCAACTGGTAAACAACTGGATGTCTGATTATATCTGCTAATAATTCATATTTAGTTATAATCCAATGCAGTTTAATGCAAACCCCTAATATGCAATAGTTCAGACAGCAAAGGTTTCTAGTCACCTGGTCATATCCCGTGACGTTAATATAAACGGAGGGTTTTTATTTAGACAAAGAAACGGGGCTCATCTGCCATAAATGGTCCAAGCAGGTGGCAGTGGATGGATATTTCCTACTACAATCCCCACAGTCCTCTCAGAAGTAACAACAAACCCAAGAAGAGATTTCAACTTCCTCCAATTGGTAACAGGGAACATGTATTAAAGGGACCCCAGGTCTGCAGCACAAACACACCTACAACCTACATTAAAGATACAGAATAAGGGATAATACCCTTATTGTATCTCTCCCACCAAAACCAGCCCGTAGTGACAGATGGCAGCTCCCATAATGGAATAAGATGGTTCTTATGTTCAACGTCTAATTAAGTCTAGCTTTGTGTAGAATAGTAAATGTCACTGAGTCAGACAGTTTTAAATTACTTAAAGGGGAAGTTTAGCTATAATGGACTTGAAGGAAAAGTCCACGATTCAAATAAAAAATGATATATAGTTAAACCCCCCCCCAAACTACAATGGTTTTAAAGCCAAGAGATGTAAGACTAACCTGAAATGCTGCCCACTGACCTTTCACTCCTCCTTCAGCTTCCTGGTTCTTCCAGTTATTTAGTTGACATCACAGACAAAAGCTGAATGCTATTCACCTAGTTGGGCTCTGTGAGCATGTGCGAGCTTGTAGCTAGCTCTGAGAGCTGGTAGAGGAGGCAGATCGTAGATGGATAAAAATTTGCTGCATAAAAGGTTAGGTCTACATCTGTCATCTTTAAACCTATTATCGGTTTTGGGTAAACTTGCCCTTAGAAACTGCTGATTAAAGGGCATGTCTACCCATAAATCTAAATTTTACATACAGTTGCAGGACCCCCCCAAACCCTACTTCCATTTTTCTTACTTCTTCCAAAGAAACTTACCCGGTCTAAGACCCGGTCCCTTGCCGCTCTGCTGCGTCTCTCCTCTATGCTTCCTGGTGAGTCAAAGGCACAATGGGGATGCCCCATCCAATCACTAACAGCCACCACCAGAACATCTCTCACTGCTGCATCTTTGGAAGAGGTAGTAACACGGATGTGGGGTTTGGGGGTGTCCTGCAGCTGTATGTAAAATTTCTATTTATGGGTGGACATGCCCTTTAAAATGACCTATAACTTGCAAATGGAAGTCATTCCTAATCATCCTCCTCACCAAGCAATAGGGATTGCCACCTGGTCCCTTTAAACACACACATGCTGTGCAGCTTAGTACCTGCTATTTGAATAAATGCAGAACGACTACACTGAAACCAACACAGCCTGCATCAGGATTCTAATGGAATCAACAGGCAGGTTTTAAATGTGTCTTAAAGGGTATGTCTACTGTTTGTTTTTTAACTTAAAATCCCTTTATTGTTTTAGATTTTACTGACTTCGCACACGTGCAACTTTGTTTCTTGTTTACCTTTAAACTCATGTAAATGATTCCTGCACAAACTGTCACCTTTGGTGGTACTCAAGTGAGGACTTAAAACGCAAATTCCACTCTCCTGGCAGTAGAGCAGGTACTTGCCTACAAGCTGACGGTGCTGCTTCTATCTGGTTCTGCCTCCTCCTCAAGGTCATTTCATTTGAAAATGCATCATATAGGAAGACCTGCTTCTTGCAGAGGGTGCCCTTCCATTGGTTGGCCTGTCCACTACCAGGCCAACCAATGTCCAACTACCAGGGGTGAAGATCTAGTCCTCTAGATCCTCACCCTGTGTACAGCCAAAGGGAGGGAGGTTTGGTTCAGGCTTTTCAGCTTCTATACTACAGGTTTGAAATCCTATATTTGCAGGTGTTGGAGTATTACGCTGAATTATAGGTACGGTTAAAGTATTCGGTTGTTTAATTTGTTAATTTCTCAACATCCACCGGCTACAACTTTGGCGAGCATGTGTGATGTCATCAATGCAATTTTATCAGAGGGGAAAATGGGAAAGATGTGATCAATCAGCCCCCAGCAGAGCAAGTCACATGAGCTTCATGCACCAGCAAACCCTTCAATGGGCCACATCGTATGGTAAAGTGCGGTGTTGTTCACTTAGTTACTGAGCAATCAGAAGCAATGGTCCAACTGGTCTTGGACTATGCAGATAGCATTATACACAGACCTCAGACCGTGTAGACAAACCCAGAAGGAAGATGTCAAGAAGCAGATGTCCTACAACCGTCCCAGTGACAGTCCCAATAACAGTGTTAACTATAGACAATGCCACCTACAACTGTCCCAGTGACAGTCCCAATAACATGTTTAACTATAGACAATGCAACCTTACCGACCGCCCAGTGACCATCCCAATAACAGTGTTAACTATAGGTTAAGCAACCTACAACCTGTCCCAGGACAGTCCCATCACTTGTGTGTTTCCCTATAGCAATTCAACCTAACAAGTTCCCAGTGACAGTCCCCATAACGTGTTAACTATAGACAATGCAACCCTACAACTGCCCAGTGACAGTCCCCAATAACAGGGTGAACTATAGACAATGCAACCTACAACTGTCCCAGTGACAGTCCCCAATAATGTGTGTTAACTCTAGGCCTGCACCTACAACTGTCCCCAGTGACATTCCCAATAACATGTGTTAACATCGACCATGCAACCTACAACTGGTCCCAGTGACGTCCAATAACTGTGTTAACTAAGACAATGCAACCTACAACTGTCCCAGTGACAGTCCCACTAACTGTTTAACTAAGACAATGCACCTACAACTGTCGCCAGTGACATCCCAATACCTGTGTGTTAACTATAGACAATGCAACCACACCGTCCCGTGACAATCCCAATACAGTGTTAACTATAGGTAATGCCACCTACAACGTCCCAGTGACAGTCCCAATAACTTTGTGTTAACTATAGGCATGCAACCTACAAACTGTCCCAGTACAGTCCCAATACTGTGTTTAACTATGACAATGCAACCTACAACTGTCCCAGTGACAGTCCCAATACAACAGTGTTAACTATAGGCAATGCAACCGACAACTGTCCCAGTGACGGCCCATAACTGTTTTACTATAGACAATGCCACCTACACCTGTCCCATGACATCCCAATAACTGTGCTTGGTTAACTATAGACAATGCCACCTACAACTGTCCCAGTGACAGTCCCAATAATGTTTTAACTATAGAGCAATGCCCAACTACAACTGTCCCTGTACAGTCCCATAACTGTGTTAACTATAAGACATGTGCAACCTACAACTGTCCCAGTTGCGTCCAATAACCTGTGTTTACTATAGACAATGCAACATACAACTGTCCCAGTGACAGTCCCAATAACTGTGTTCAACTTGCAATGCACCTACAAACTGTCCCAGTGACAGTCCCATAAACTGTGTTTGACTATAACAATGCAACCTACAACTGTCCCAGTGACAGTCCCAATAACTGTGTGTTTTACTATAAGGCAATGCAACCTACAACTGTCCACGCTGACACGTCCCAATAACTGGTGTTAACATAGGCATGCAACCTACCACTGTCCCGTGACAGTCCCAATAACTTGTTAAGTTGTGCATTAACTGTATGACAGCCATCATGTATATAGACAATGCAACCTACAACTTATCCCAACAGGTTAAATAGCATGCATCCTACAAGTACCCATCAGTCCAACAGTGTTAACTATAGACAATGCAACCTATCAAACTGTTCCCAGTGACCATTCCCATACTGTGTGTTAACTATAGACAATGCAACCTACAATGGTCCCGTGACGATTCCCAAAACTGTGTGTTACTATAGCAATGCAACCTACAACTGGTCGCAGTGACATCCCAATAACAGTGTGTTAACATATGGCACTGCAACCTACAACTGTTCCCAGTGACAGTCCCCAATACAGTGTTTAACTCATAGACAATGCAACCTACAACTGTCCACAGTAAGCAGTCCACCATAACGGTGTGTTTAACTATAGCTACATGCAACTACACTGTCCCAGTGCATCTCCCATCATAACACCGTGGTGTTAACTATAGAAATGCAAACCTAATACTGTCCCAGTGACAGTCCAATAACTGTGTGTATACTATACAATGACAACCTACAACATGTCCGTGACCAGTCCCCAATAAACAGTGTGTAACTATAGCAATGCACCTACAACACTGTCCCCAGTTACAGTCCCAATAACAGTGTGTAACTATAAGACATGCAACCTCAACTGTCCCAGTGACTCCAATAACTAGTGTTTAACTATAGGAATGCAAACCTACAACGTCCCAGTGACAAGTTCCCAATAACGTGTGTGGAGCTATAGCAATGCAACCTAAACTGCCCAGGTTGACCGGTCTACGAATAACCGTGTGTTAACTCTAGGCCATCAACCTACAAACTGTCCCCATGAAGACTCCCAATAACAGTGTTACTATAGACAAGCAACCTACACGTCCCCAGGTACAGTCCCAATAACTGTGTGTTTAACTATAGTGACAATGCAACCCTACAACTGTCCCAGTGACAGTCCCCAATAACTGTGTTTTTAACTAAAAGCAACCTACAACGTCCCATGACAGTTCCCAATACAGTGTTACATACATGCAACCTCAACTGTCCCATGTGACAGTCCCATAACAGTGTGTTAACTATAGCAATGCAACCTCAACTGTCCCAGTGACAGTCCCAATAACATGTGTGTAACTATAGACAATGCAACCGACAACTTGTCCCATTTGACAGTCCCAATACGTGGTGTTAACTATAGACAATGCCAACCTACAACTGTCCCAGTGACGTTCCCAAACGTGTTAACTATAGACATGCAACCTACAATGTCCCAGTGACAGTCCCAATAAACTGTGTGTTAACTAAGGCAATGCAACTACAACTGTGTCCAGTGACAGTCCCAATAACAGTTGTAACTATAGGCATGCAACCACAACGGTCCCAGTGACAGTCCCAATACATGGTAACTATAGGCATGCAACCTACAACTGTCCCAGTGACAGTCCAATAACAGTTGGTAACTATAGACATGCAACCTACACATGTCCCAGTGACAGTCCCAATAACAGTGTGTTAACTATAGGATGCATGCACCTACAACTGTCCCATTGACAGTCCAATACTGTGTGTAACATATGACAATGCAACTACAACTGTCCCAGTGACAGTCCCAAGATAACTGTGTTAACTATAGGCCAATGCAACCTACAACTGTCCCAGGACCAGTCCAATAAGACAGTGGTTTAACTATAGCAATGCAACCTACAACTGTCCAGTGACATTCCCAATAACGTGTGTTAACTATAGACAATGCAACCTACAACTGTCCCAGTGACAGTCCATAACCGTGTGTTACCTATAGCATGCAACTACACTGTCCAGTGCCATCCCAATAACAGGTGTTAACTTAGGCAATGCAACCTAACTGTCCCAGTGACAGTCCCAATAACAGTGTGTTAACTATGAATGCACACTACAACTGTCCAGTGACAGTCCCCAATAACTGTGTTTAACTATAGGCATGCAACCTACAACTGTCCCAGTGACCAGTCCCAATAACAGTGTGTTAACTATAGACAATGCACCCTACAACTGCCCCAGTGACATCCCAATAACTGTTTAACTATAGACAATGCAGACCTACAAAATCCTGTCCCAGTGACAGTCCCAATAACTGTGTTTAAACTATAGGCAAATGCAACCTACAACTGTCCCAGTGACAGTCCAATACCTGGTGTGTTAACTATAGGCAATGCAACCTACAAACTGTCCCAGAACAGTCCAATAACATGTGTTAACTATAGCAATGCAACCACAACTGTCCCAGTGACAGTCCCATAACAGTGTTAACTAATAGTCAAGTGCAACTACAACTGTCCCAGTGCAGTCCTCAATACAGTGTTAACTAGTGCAATGCAACCTACAACGTCCAGCGGACGTCCAATAACGGTGTTAACTATAGAATGCAACCTACAACTGTTCCAGTGACAGTCCCAATACCCAGTGGTGTTAACTATAGCAATGCAACCTACAACTGTCCAGTGCAGTCCCAATAACGTGTGTAACTAGACAATGCAAACACTACAACGTCCCAGTGACATCCCAATAACTGTGTTATCTTAACAGGCAATGCACCTACAACTGTCCAGTGACAGTCCCATAACGTGTGTTAACTATAGCAATGCAACCTACCTGTCCCAGTGACAGTCCCACTAACTGTGTTAACTATAGACAATGCAACCTACACTGTCCCATACAGTCCCAATAACTTGTGTTAACTATAGGACAATGCAACCTACAACTTCCCAGTGACAGTCCCAATAATGTGTGTTAACTATAGGCAATGCAACCTAACAACTGTCCCAGTGACAGTCCCAATAATGTGTGTAACTATAGACAATGCAACCTACAACTGTCCCAGTGACAGTCCCATAACGTTGTGTTAACTATAGCAATGCAACCTACAACTGTCCCAGTGACCAGTCCCAATAACTGTGTGTTACTTAGACAATGAACTAAACACTGTCCCAGTGACAGTCCCAATAACAGTGTTTAACTATAGACAATGCAACCTACAACTGTCCCAGTGACAGTCCCAATAACAGTTGTGTAACTTAGGCAATGCAACCTACAACTGTCCCAGTGACAGCCCAATAACTGTGTGTTAACTATAGGCAATGCAACCTACAACTGTCCCAGTGACAGTCCCAATAACTGTGTGTTAACTATAGGCATGCAACCTCAACCGTCCCAGTGACAGTCCCAATAACTGTGTGTTAACTATAGGCAATGCAACCTACAACGTCCCAGTGACAGTCCCAAGAACTGGGTTAACTATAGGCAATGCAACCTCACAACTGTCCCCAGTGGACAGTCCAATAACTGTGTGTTAACTATAGGACAATGCAAAACTACAACTGTCCCAGTGACGCCCAATAACTGTGTGTTAACTAAGACAATGCAACTACACTGTCCCAGTGACAGTCCCAATACAGTGTGTTAACTATAGGCAATGCAACCACAACTGTCCCATGACAGTCCCAATAACATGTGTAACTATAGACAATGCAACCTACAACTGTCCCAGTGACAGTCCCAATACAGTGTGTTAACTAAGGCATTGCAACCTACACTGTCCCAGTGACAGTCCCAATAACAGTGTGTCAACTATAGCAATGAACCTAACACTGTCCCAGTGACAGTCCCCAATAACAGTGTGTTAGACTATATGCAATGCAACCTCAACTGTCCCACGTGACAGTCCCAAAACATGTGTTAAACTATGCAATGCAACCTACAACTGTCCCAGTACAGTCCCAATAACTGTGTGTTAACTATAGCAATGCACCTACACTGTCCCAGTGACAGTCCAAAACATTGTGTTAACTATAGGCAATCAACCTACAACTGTCCCAGTACAGTCCCAAAAACTGTGTGTTTAACTATAGGCAATGCAACCTACAACTGTCCCAGTGACAGTCCCAATAACAGTGTGTTAACTATAGGCAATGCAACCTACACTGTCCCAGTGACCAGGCCAATAACAGTGGTGTTAACTATAGGACAATGCAAACCTACACACCTGTCCCAGTGACAGTCCCAATAACGTGTGTTAACTATGGACAGGCAACCTACAACTGTCCCAGTGACAGTCCCAATAACTGTGGTAACTATAGCAATGCAACCTACAACTGTCACCAGTGACAGTCCCAATAACAGTGTGTTTAATATAGACATGCAACCTACAAACTGTCCCAGTGACAGTCCCAATAACGTGGTTAACTATAGGACAATGCACCTACAACGTCCCAGTGGACAGTCCCAATAACTGTGTGTTAACTAAGGCAATGCACCTACAACTGTCCCAGTGGACAGTCCCCATAACTGTGTGTTAACTATATGACAATTCAACTACAACTGGTCCCAGTGACAGTCCCATAACTGTGTTAACTATAGGCAATGCCACTAACAACTGTCCAGTGACAGTCCCAATAACTGTGTTACTATAACAATGCAACCTACAACTGTCCCAGTGACAGTCCCAATAACTGTGTTAACATAGACAATGCAACCTACAACTTTCCGTGACTAGTCCCAATACTGTGTTAACTATAGGCAATGCCAACTACAACTGTCCCAGTGACAGTCCCAATAACTGTGTTATTAACTATAGACATGCAACCTACAACTGTCCCAGTGACAGTCCCATAACTGTGTGTTACTATAGGCCAATCACCTCCACTGTCCCAGTGACAGCCCAATAACGTGTTAACTATAGGCATGCAACCTACAAACTGTCCCGTGGCAGTCCCAATAACTGTGTGTTACTATAGGCAATGCACACCTACACTGTCCCAGTGACAGTCCAATAACTGTGGTTAACTATAGACAATGCAACCTACAACTGTCCCAGTGACAGTCCCAATAACTGTGTGTTAACTATAGACAATGCAACTACAACTGTCCCAGTGACAGTCCCAATAACAGTGTGTGAACTATAGGCAATGCAACCTACAACTGTCCCAGTTGACAGTCCCAATAACTGTGTGTTAAACTATAGGCAATGACCTACAACTGTCCCAGGTGCAGTCCCATAACAGTTGTGTTAACTATAGCCAATGCAACCTACAACTGTCCCAGTGACAGTCCAATAACAGTGTGTTAACTATAGACAATGCAACCTACAACTGTCCCAGTGACAGTCCCAAAACTGGTGTGTTAACTATAGACAATGCAAACCTACAACTGTCCCAGTGACAGTCCCAATAAGCGTGTTAACATAGACATGCAACCTAACTGTCCCCCAGTGACAGTCCAATAACAGTGGTTGTTAACTATAGGCATGCAACCTACAACTGTCCCAGTGACAGTCCCAATAACAGTGTTGTTAACTATAGACAATGCCACCTACAACTGTCCCAGTGACAGTCCCATAAACTTGTTAACCTATAGACAATGCACCTACAACTGTCCAGTGACATCCCAATACTGTGTGTAACTATAGAGCAATGCAACCTACAACTGTCCCAGTGACAGTCCAATAACACTGTGTGTTAACTATAAGGAATGCAACCTACACTGTCCAGTGACAGTCCAATACAGTGTGTTACATATAGACAATGCAACCTACAACTGTCCCAGTGACAGTCCAATAACTGTGTGTAAACTATAGACAATGCCACCTACAACTGTCCCAGTGACAGTCCCAATAATCTGAGTGTTAACTATAGACATGCAACCTACAACTGTCCCAGTGACAGTCCCAATAACTGGGTGTGTAACTATAGGCAAGTCAACCTACAACTGTCCCAGTGACAGTCCCAATAACTGGTGTTTTAACTATAAAGCAACCTACAACTGTCCCCAGTGACAGTCCCATAACTGTGTGTTAACTATAGACAATGCAACCTACACTGTCCCAGTGGACAGTCCCATAAAAGTGTGTTAACTATAGGCAATGCAACCTACAACGTCCAGTGGACAGTCCCAATAACTGTGTTAACTATAGACAATGCACCTACAACTGTCCCAGAGTGACAGTCCCAATACAGTGTGTTAACTATAGACATGCAACCTACAACTGTCCCAGTGACAGTCCCAATAACTGGGTGTTAACTATAGGCCAATGCAACCTAACAACTGTCCCAGTGACAGTCCCAATAACTGTTGTTAACTAAGGCAATGCCAACCTACAACCTGTCCCAGTGCCAGTCCCATAACTGTGTGTTAACTATAGGCATGCAACCTACACACTGTCCCAGTGACAGTCCCAATAACTGTGTGTTAACTAATAGGCAATTGCAACCTACAACTGTCCAGTGACAGTCCCAATACTGGTGTTACTATAGGCAATGCAACCTACAACTGTCCCAGTGACAGTCCCCAATAACTGTGTTAACTATAGGCAATGCAACCTACAACTGTCCAGTGACAGTCCCATAACAGTGTGTTAACTATAGCAATGCCACCTACAACACTGCCCAGTGACAGTCCCAATAACTGTGTGTTAACTATAGACATGCCACCTACAAACTGTCCAGTGACAGTCCCAATACTGTGGACTATAGACAATGCAACCTACAACTGTCCCAGTGCAGTCACCAATACAGTGTTTAACTATAGGCAATGCAACCTACAACTGTCCAGTGACAGTCCCAATAACTTTGTTAACTATAGGAATGCAACCTACAACTGTCCCATGACAGTCCCAATAACTGGAAATTAAATGAGATCTGCTAGAAAGAATTTAGTAACACTGGAAAAACGCGGATTTTGGCAGCCACCCACGGTGTGAATGTTTAACAGCGCTAAGTGGCACATTGCAAATGGAGAAATGGGCTGAAGGTTTAGGACTGTGCGTGGTTCCACCTATTAATACTTCAAGTCTGTTGCACGTGACAGGGCCAGGAAGCACTCAACAACACTGATGTATATATACACACATACACACACAGTATAAGGGAATCAGTAGCACAATATTGGGTTAGTGCATTGATGACTTTCTATCTTATAACCAACCTTAAAATAAACCCGACAAGCACCTCCCCCCTTTAGGGCGTACCATGGACAGCACAAGTCACATGTTTTTTGCCAGCCTTACGTTCAGGGCTGCCTGGCTAGGCGGCGGTTTAATGTAAACCAGAATGTAAATTCCAGGGCAGCGTCTGCAACCCTTCATGGGCAGGGCAGGGGCCCTATTGGCTGGTGTCGTTTTTTAGATCAGATCTGAATTCACGGAGCCAAAAATTACAGAAAATCAAGAAAAAAAACTCAAATGCGGCTTTCATGAGCTTTACTTTACCGGTTATTTAAAACTTGTTTTACACTGGGTTCTTCAATGAAATAACCCGATTTAAGTCCCTTTACAAACCACCGCCATAGGGGGAGGAGAAAACTCTGCTTCTTCCATGTAAACAATTATGTATTATAGCCGCAGCTTGGCATTTAACTGCGGTGTCGCTGGGTAATGATGGAGAAATTCCAGTTTGCCTGCAGAGAATTTGGCTTTTAACAGAAGTAGGACTATTACCTTTAAGAAAATCTCCTAGTTAACCCAAATCACATAAAACTCTTAAGAACTTGCCTATGCAACAAACCATTTATTTCACTTACAGCGAACACGCCTTAATGGTTTTGAATCTTCCTGGTTTCCCTACCTAGCACACACACAGTGACAGGCACCTGCCGTGACCCAAGAGATGTTTCACACCAAACGGGTAGACGGGCATAGGGGGAGAGGGTATGGGGCGTGATCTCTGTGTACACGGACATTAGCATTATTATAGACAGGAGGGTGCCACGAGGGACAGCCCTTATGGGTTCACATAGCCCTCCTGAATTCAGGTTTCACAAAGTATGTCACAATTACAGAGCAGCAGTGTTTGCTAACTCTGAAATGAAGTGTTCAACCTGCAGCCCAGCAAGATGTTTGATCTCAGTATGCAGACAGGGAATGATGGAAGTTGTAGTTTTCAAACATATGAGGGCCACAGGCTGACATCTCTGCTGTCATAGTCGTAATCCCAAAACAAAACTAGACTATCCCAAGGACATATTGCATGAAAACATGAAGCAGGTAGTGATATAAAGGATAACAGCCCTACAGTCTGCTAGCATTGCTGAGCCCTATTCTTTATTACCTTGCCAGTCTTGTGGTCAAACCAGACAAGTGCATGGTTTCTGGATAGCACCTTACAGTCAAAGGTCGCATTTTTCTGGGCTGGACGGCAACGTGCCACAGACCGGCCAATCTTAACCGGTTCATCCAGATACACATGACGCTCCTGGAAAGGGTGCGAATTGGGTCGGCAGGTAATTGGCCAAGCTGAAGGCATCTGGGACAATTGGGGCGGAGGGTCTCTCCAATCAGCAACAAACAAAAGGAAAAAACAATCCCAGTCCAGGAAGCCCGTCGGCTGCGATTACCAGATCTTGGCCAAGTGTATCACTATATTCAACACACTCAGGCTAAAAAGACTGTTTGCCAGTCTGTAAACTATCCTTCAGTTCTCCCGACTCTGCTCCATACTGGGCCATGCAAGCCACAGCTAATAGCATTATCTCCAAGGTTATCCATCATCAGGAGAAGCCAATGACAACAATGTAAACCAAGGCAGGAAGTCACTTCTTAACCCGGTTCAGGTCATGACAATCCCAGGTTACCTTCCCGTCAGTGCAGATTCACACAGTGCCCGGTCTGGTTCGCCTGCTAACCGGCCTACTCCACGTTTGGTCCCACTGCCCAAGCCTCTCGTCTACACAGTGAGATATACCTACGGCTGGGGAGGGTACCAGAGGAAAGGGGGCCCTGCATGGGGAAAATGTCTAGAGGGCTACACAACTAGTCCAAACACAGATGAATTTAAAGGGTTGACCAGCCAGGGCAGATCCCACAGGGGGAGGTCATATAGGTACCAGGGGGCCACTGGGATAAAACCCCAAAACTCTAGGGTTCCTAGGGCCCAAGGGAGTGGCAGTGGGGGTAGGAACTGGGGAAATTAGGGGGCAGAACCCTAGGGGCTAGATGTAGAACTAGGTTCTATCAGGGGGCAGATTACCCTAGTGGGATAGGTAGGACTGGTTGTATCAGGACAGACTCTGGGATGTAGGTAGGGCTGGGGGTTATCAGGGGTATGTATGACTGGGGGGGTTTCAGGGAGACGGTGGGTTGTCAGGGTAGGACTAGGGTTTCGGGGTAGGTGAATAGATGGGGTATCAGGAGGTAGGTGGGACTGGGGTAATCAGGAGGTAGGTGGGACTGGGGTATCAGGAGGTAGGTGGGACTGGGGGTACAGGATGTAGGTGGGACTGGTGGTATCAGGGAGGTAGGTGGGCGGGGTATCAGGAGGTAGGTGGGACTGGTATGCAGGGTAGGTGTATGGCAGAGTAGTGGGACTGGGGGTATCAGGAGGTAGGGTGGACTGTTATCAGGCTAGGTAGGGGACTGGGGTATCAGGAGGTAGTGGACAGAGGGTATCAGGTATCGAGTGGGAGGGAATATTAGGAGGTGGAAGGTGGGACGGGGTTCAGGAGGTAGGTGGGACTGGGGTTATCAGGAGGTAGGTGGACTGGGGTATCAGGAGTGTAGGTGGGATGGGGTATAGAGGTGTTGGGACTGGGGTATCAGGATGTAGGTGGACTGGGGGTATAAGGGGTAGGACAGGGTTATCAGGGGGTAGGTAGGATATTAGGAGGTAGGACTGGGGTATCAGGGGGAAGGTTCCCAGGCCAGGAGGGTATCAGGTGACAGAGCCGACAGGGGATGTGACAGGCGGACAGTTACGGGGTATAACCGAAATAAGGAACAGGACCGGTGACCAGGCCGCATCTCCCACACTAGACGGTTCAGTCCGGGGTTAGTGAACCGAGAGGGAGAGTCACAGTCCCACGGTAGGAGAAACCAATCATGTGGAGCGGACAGTGAACAATGTCGGTCCCAGGCAGCGCTCCCCCTCGCACATAACAATCCCGGATTCAGCGAACAACTGCCCGGCCGTTCCCCCTTCCTCCCGCGCCGCCATGCTGGATCGACAGCAGCCGCTCCTTCCTCGCACAGGGGGCGGCGACTTGAACAACGGCCAATCATCTCCAGCAACTTTTCTCCACGCCCCTTTCCCCCCCACTCCAAACTGTCAAAAGGAACCGCCCTCCCTAATTTCCCTGCAGAGGGGCGAGTGAAGAGGGAAAAGCGAGAAGGCTCCGCCCCCTTCCTCCAGGAGTGACGGTCACCAGGGGCAACCGGACCACACATTACCTGCCATGGCCGATTATGTGTTGTGTAGTAGCCTCCCAGCAACCCTCCCAAACCATTCCCAGCATCCTCAGCGAGCCTTCCCTTAGCAGATTCCTAATTCATATGAGGATTATTATTTTATATATTGTAATACTATAAGGATAATAATAATATTACAATGATAATAATAGTGAGTAATAATAATAATAGTATAATAATAATAATAAAAACAATAATAATAATAAAATACAAACAATAATAATAGTAATAAAAACAATAATTAATAGTATATAAAAACAATAATATAAGAATAACTAATAATAACAGTAATAAGAATAACTAATAATAATAATTTAAAGGGCATCTATACTAAACAAATAGGTTACTTTGAATTGACCATAACTGGAAATTATAATTCTTCCCAACCACCATGAATTATATTTCAGCTGTCAATCAAGTTCCTTGCTCTCAAAAACTATCTTCTGTGAGTTTTTACTGTAGCTGGAATGGTGACGAGTTTTGGACAGTTGGAATGCTGTGTGCAGGCTTGACTGTTGGTTTTGGGGAAAGTCAGGTCGATGGAAGTGGGAGTGGTTAAAAGAGGGAGGGGGGATACTGCTCCTAAACCAAATGTGTGTGGATTAAAGGCATGCAGCAACACCACACAAATCAGAGTAGTGTCTACTTACATGTATTCAATATAGATTAAAATGAGGCAAAGTCATTTTTCAGTAAGTAACCCTTTAAAATAATAAGATAATAATAATAATAAAATACTAATAATAATAATAGAAAGAATAATAATAGTGGCTGCGTCCCCAATGGTGCTATATAAACATAATACATACATACATAGTAATATATAACAATAATATAAATACTAATAAATAATAATAGCAAAAATAATAATAGTCAGCGCTGCGTCCCCAAGTGGCGCTATAAAACATCTACATTACATAGTATAGTAATAATAATAATATACAAAATAATAATAAAATACGAATCAATAATATAATAGTATAATAATAGGAATAACTAGCAAAGTAGCCCGTTGGTGCACAATGGAAATTATGTGTGTTGTGTGTGTTTTTTCTATGTGTGGATATAGAACTTACACAAGTATCTTTTAACTGTTACTCAGACAGTCAACCAGCTTCAAGAGCAATTTTTATAACTATATGCTTTTTTTTAAGTCAGTATTACAGTTAAATCCTTGGTATACCTGCCTGGCTTTCCACTAAGCAAAAGGCTAGGACTTGTCCAGCGAACACCTTCATCCCAACCATTTATGTGGGAGCCATTCAAATTGTTTCAGCTATCAGTCCACTCCCTAGTTACCCCATCAAATGGATCAGGTTTAAAATGGTGTTTGACAAATGGGCCTGGTAGAGGTACTGATTAATTGGGGAATTTCATCTGCAGTGTACCGTGAATTTATGATTAAATCAATAACTATCAGTAGCAACCTCCATAGCTTAATACAGAGAACAAATATCAGAGAAAACAGGGAGAATAATGGTATACCAGCACCGCTGTCACCAATTTGTACCAGATCACTGCTTTATGGGAAGGATTATGGTAGCGTGGCACACATTGGGTACTCTGGTGGTGCTTTTATGGAAGGATTATGGGTACATGGCACACACGTGGGTTTACTCTGGATGGTGCTTTGGGAGGAAATTGGGGTAGCATGGACACAGTGGGTTCTCTGATGTGCTTTATGGAAGGGATTATGGGTAGCATGGCACACGTGGGTTACTCTGGTGGTGCTTTATATGGAAGATTATGGGTAGCATGGCACACAGTGGGTTACTCTGGTGGGCTTTATGGAAGGATTATGGGTTAGCATGGCACACAGTGGGTTACTCTGGTGGTGCTTTTGGAAGGATTATGGTAGCATTGAACCAGTGGTTACTCTGGTGTGCTTTATGGGAGGATATGGGTAAACATGGCACACAGTGGGTTTACTCTGGTGTGCTTTATGGAAGATTATGGTAAGCATGGCACACAGTGGGTTACTCTGATGGTGCTTTTATGGAAGGATTATGGGTACATGGACACCGTGGGTTACTCTGGTGGTGCTTTATGGGAGTGATTATGGGTTAACTGGCAACCAGGGGTTCTTTGGTGGTGCTTTGGGAAGGATTATGGCAGCATGGCACACAGTGGTTACTCTGATGGTGCTTTTATGGGAGGATTATGGGTAGCATGACACAGTGGGTTACTCTGGTGTGCTTATGGGAGGATTATGGTGTAGCATGGCACACGTGGGTTACTCTGGTGGTGTTTATGGAAGGATAGGTAGCGTGGCACACAGTGGGTTCTCTGGTGTCTGGCACAAAGACAGACAGTGCACATAAAACAGGTTTTCCCCACATAACGTGCAGTAATCAGGGGTTCCCTGTCTATGGTGCACCACTTTGAATATTGACCAGGCCTGTATATTGTGTGTCCTTGTAAGTTGGTTTTACACTAATCTGTTATGTCGAGTTTGTATCCAATAAGGTAAATTGTCTGTCCCAATATCTGTCCTCCCAACAGGTGTAACAGATCTTATACACAGGGCCTTATACACAGGGTCTTATACACAGGATTCTATACACAGGACTTATACACAGGGCCTATACACAGGGGTCTTACGCACGCACTGGTCTTACGCACAGGGTCTTACACACAGGATCTTGTGTTGCATTTGGATTACACTCCTTCACATGGAGCAGACACGGGTGTGGTTTAACCTCCATTTTGACCATCCAGTTGAAATAGGATTCAGCTCTGTAAGTAAGTTTTTTTTAGTTTGTATATTTTGTTTTCTACATAATATAGTCAGTGCTAATATATAATACATTTATGATGGTCATTAAATGGTTACAGTGAGATAGTACACACATACATATACACTTCCTCAGAGGTGGAGCCGCGCCATACACTGTGTGCCGAAGCCGCGTAACTGAGTGATACTGAATGCGAACACACTAAACCTAAAGGGAAAAGTAAACAGAGGTGGGGGAAGTGAGGCAGGGGGAGAGAAGAGGGTAAGGCAGTCCTGAAAGTTATAATCGGCGCGCTACTCGTAGTAGCGCGCCGATTATAAGATATTATTTACAGTTTGCCACATAGGAATCCATGGAAGGGGTGGATTATAGCCTTATACAGTGATGATCTTGATATTTAACGATTTAATTACATGTTCCTTACAGAATATCATAATCATAATAATATTAATAATAAAACAATCATCATTATAAAAAATCTAATTATAAATATAGTAAACAATAATAGCAACAATAATTAATTTATTAACAATAATAATAATAATAATACGACATTATTATTAATAAAATAATAATGACATTAATAATAATAATAAAATCATATAACAGACATTAATAATATAACAATAATAATACAATAACAACAACAAATCATCATCTATAAAATCTTAATAATATAACAATAATAACAATCATAATATAATTAGTGGGGCCAGTATGAGGTTAAATTTGATTGGGGGTGGACATGCCCATTAAATGACCACTGTTTCTTATCTTTTCAGATTCATTTTGGTCTGGGGATGTGCCCCAATAAAGGTAATCGTTCACAGCCTGGTAACTATAGACCTGTAAGCCTAAAGCATCAGTTGGTAGGGAAGGTGATGGAAAGTTGTAATGGTGATCATATCCTGGACTTTGTCTCCAGAACTGATCTTTATTAGTCCGTTATTAGTCTGTCCGTCATTCACCATCCCTTAACACCTTCAATGTAACCATAAACCCCACCTCTCAGGCACCATATAACCTGGTCTAGACATACCCTCTACTACTCACCCAATATGATCCAACCCACCTTTCACACTCCACTGCCAATCTATTTACAGCTACCGATTCCATAACATTGGTCTCACCACCCCATATCCTCTAGATTAAGCTCTTTGGGCAGGATCCCTCTCTCTATTGTAGCATATTTTGTATACCTGTGTATGTAATATTTAACTTTGGATAACATGTATTACCCTGTTATACCCATGTAATGTATGACTATGTAATTGTAAATGGCCACGGAAGATTTTGGCGCTATATAAATCAATAATAATAATATAATAAAATTAGTAGTAGTCACATGGAATTATGGGAAATAGATCATGCCAGACAAATTTTAATTGGTTTTTTATGAAGAAGTGAGTAGAAGTTAGATTCAGGCCAGCTGTGGATGTGGTATATTTGGATTTTGCAAAGCTTTTGATACTGTGCACTAGCGCTAATGTATAAACTGAGGACTGGTCCTGGCCTTGAAGAAAACATTGTTCATGGAAGGAGAACTGGTTATTGGATCCGCAAACAGAGAGTGGTGGTTAATGGACTACATCTATGTGGCTAAGTCTAAAGTCGTACGTTCTCAGGTTCTGTGACTGGGGCCGCTTCTGTTTAATCTGTTTATAAATGACTTAGAAGGGGGCCTTGAGAGCAAGGTCTCTGTGTTTGCTGATGACACTAAATTATGCAGAGCTTTGGAAACTATCCAATGATGTGCAAGTGCTGCAAGCAGACCTAGTAGATTATCAAAATGGGCAGCAGAATGGCAGATGATTCAATGTTGATAAACGTAAGGGTGATGCATTGTGGGATTTAAATCCCTGTGCCACCTACACATAAAAATAACTCTGTGTTAAGGTGCATTGAAATGTGAAAAGATTTGGGGGTTATGTAGATAACAACTTAGCTGTAGCAAACAATGCCAGTAACAACAGCTAGAGCTAGCAAGATATTGTCTTGTATAAAAAGGGGAATAGATTCAAAGAGAAAAAATATTTCTCCCTCTTTACAAGGCACTGGTAAGGCCTCATTTGGAATATGGGCGGTGCAGTGTTTGGAATCCCATATACAAAAGGGACATCTTGAACAGTATAGAGAAGGGCAACTAAATTATATAAGGGACTGGAGGGGCTTGAATATGCAGGCCGATAGACAAGTTAGGGCTGTTTACAATGAGAGAAGCGACGTTTGCGTGGGACATGTTCCACCTAGCATATATATAATGGGCCATACAGTAAACTCTCTGGTGCATTCTTCATTAATAGGTCATATCAGAGGACACATGGACATCCTTTAAGGTTGGAATGCTTTAACCATACATAGATGCTGGTTCTGGGATGTTCCTTTCTACTGGGTTTTAAGTTACAGAAGGTAGCTTGAGGGTTTAAGGTGGAACATAGGGACAGGTTGGAATTTAAAATGTGAATGGGTGAAGGAATCCGATACGTCTGTATTATAAGAAATAATGCGCCCCTTCACATTATTATATAAGGAATTACGCCACTCGGAGTTCCCTGCTGTTACAATGCACCGGCCACGGCTCGTGTCTATATGGTGGGACTCCCGTGGGAATATCCTTATATTACACTGAGGGGGCATTATCCCTATATTATACATGGGGTCATCTATATAGGTATTATATATATACTATAATAATAGGCTCTGGACTTTCAATTGGGAGGTGATGGAATATATATCCTTATAAAAACCTCTTTACTGGTAGTTAATGTTTTTATAAGAAATAAACCACTGCACCTCCCCATGGTAGTCTGCCTTAAACAAGACAGAATTTTTAGTTATTTTCCACAGAAAATGATCATAAAATCAGTAGCAGCCCCGCGTTACTCTGGTCTTCAGGTAAGTTAAACGCGGGGCCGTAATGAGTCACCACAGTGGAATATAATGGATTCTAACCCTGATTGCGTAGTCCTATAGGTTTAAGAATATAGAACATGTCGGCCTCCCCAGCTCAAGTCGGTGACCTTATGGTACAATACTAAAAGTTATTAGTATTATCCCACCAGGGAGAATACTGTATAGGTAATATATAATACAGCTGGAGCCCGCGTTACTATCTAGGGTTATTAAGTATTAATACTGATGTCGATATATGATAACCAGTGTGCCCATATATAGGGATAATAAATACAGGGACATATCGGTGTTTATGATATATAAGGGAGCCAATGTTCATAGGATCATCATATACTATGTAGGTGAGCCTAATAGTAATTAGTAGGAGTACATTACGGCCTATATAGGTAATATTTATATATAATATATATAAGTATCAGGGAGCCATATTATAGGGTATATATATAGATAAGGTCTAAACTGGGAGCTATAATATAATATATATATAGGGGGCCTATATAATTAGATATAATATACAGGGAGCCTTATAGGGGTAATAATATATTAGGAGCCTATATAGGGTAGATCTATACAGGGAGCCCTATATATATGGGTATATTTTATAATATACAGGGAGCCATATATTAGTATGGTTATATATAATATACGGGAGGCCGGCCATATATATGGTATATAATTCATATAATATATACAGGGAGCCACTATATATAGGTATATATATATAATATATATAATATCTATATAATATACAGGAGCCATATATATAGGGTTATATATCATATAAGGGGCTCATATATATCGGTATTATAGTTATAATAACAGGGCAGCCTTATATAGGGTATATATATAATATACAGGGAGCCATATATATGGGGTATATATATAATATACAGGGAAGCCATATTAGGGTATATAATAATATCAGGGGAGCCTATCTATAGTGGTATATCTATATAGATAACAGGGAGCCCGATTATAATAGGGGTAATATATAAATAAACAGGGAGCCATATATAAGGTATATAGTATATCTATATAAATAACCAGGGGCCAAATATAGGGTATATTAGTATGGTATAATATATAATATATTAGGGATCCATAATATAGGGTTATATATATATATATATATAATATAATGGCTTTAATAGTAATAATCAGGGAGCCATCTATACTAGGGTAATAATAATATACAGGGAGCCCTATATATAGGGTATATAATATAATATACAGTGGAGAGCCATATATATAGGGTATATCTATAGAATGATAACAGGAGCCATATATTAGGGGTTATATATAACTATACTAGTGAGCCATATTTATAGGTATAATATAATATACAGGGAACCATATATAATAGGTATTTATTAATATACCGGGAGCCATTAGCTGGGGTCTATATATAAATACAGGACCATATTTATAGGGTAATATAATATAATATACCAGGGAACCAGATCTTATCTAGGGTATTATATAATATACAGGGCCATATGTATAGGTATATATATAATATACGGGAGCCATATTATAGGGTATATATATAATAATACAGGGAACCATATATATATAGGGTAATGTTATCTATATAAGGGCTCCTAGCACTAAATAACAATATTTAGTTCCTGGACTTCCATTTTAAAAGACAAATTGTTTGGTATTTGGAAATAGATATTGGAATGTGTCAGAATGAATGAAACCCAAACACATGACTACAAAAATAATGGAAGTTTTTGTTAACGCTGACATCACAATACACTGATGAAGAGTAAAATGTCCCCACATGTCCTGCATGTTGGATTACTACGTGGGAGTCTGCACTGCTTGTTATAACCCCAGCATCGTTTACACACGTGAATTTGAACCCTCACTCCCAATCTGTCGCACTTTTCACCCTTGCAAGGCTAATGCCCTGTTATTCCCGCAATAGCAGTGAGGTCATGGGTGAGATGAAAGATGATCCTATTTGCCAATCAGCTGGAAAGGGCAAAAGGATTTGGCTATTAGAGGACAATTGAAATGAACCAGCATTGGTTTTGTGTCTTGCTGTTTTGTGGAGACTACACAGTTAGTCTAATAATCTAATGATTTAAACCTCCCTCCACCCCCATTAAAGATAACTAGAAAGTTTGCGAAACTGACCACATGATTATCTCATTTATCAAAAGGAATCCATATAAAGGTATCACATTTACATCACTTAGCATGTTTTATCTCCCAAAAAAA
This sequence comes from Hymenochirus boettgeri, assembly GCA_019447015.1. Classification (NCBI taxonomy): domain Eukaryota; kingdom Metazoa; phylum Chordata; class Amphibia; order Anura; family Pipidae; genus Hymenochirus; species Hymenochirus boettgeri. The sequence goes on along the minus strand of JAACNH010000017.1, from coordinate 283,900 downwards.
AAATAAATGCCATTGGGTAACTGATATCAAGTACATTAATACCAACACCTATTATGGTGATGAAACCCCTACTGATAAAAGTACGTTCTCCTAGACCTTTATATTGTATCCTGCTAACAGGTAGGCATGATAACATGGTATTCGCTACAGGTGGGTGTCTTTATTTTATTAAGTTACAGCTACTCTGGGAAATGGTTACATTGTATCAAGCGACAGGCAAGAACAGGGGTTACATTGTATTAACTGCAAGGGGGTAAGTGGTTTACAATGACTTGATCTACCCGGTAGTGGTTACACTGTATTACGCTACAGGTGTACAATGTTACATTGTATTAAGCTACAAACATGCGGGTAGTGGTTTACATTGTATCCAGCTACATCTGGACAAGGTTATCATTGTATTAAGCTTACAGCGGTAGTGGTTACATTGTATTAAGCTACAGGTGACAATGGTTACCTTGTATTAACTACAGGCGGGTAGTGGTACAATTGTAATTAAGCTACCGTGTACAATGGTTACATTGTATTAAGCTACAGGGGTAGTGGTTACATTGTTATCCAGCTACGAGGTGGACAATGGTTTACATTGTATAAGCTACAGGCGGGTAGTGGTTACATTGTATTAAGCTACAGGTGGACAATGGTGTACATGTAATTCGGCCACAGGCGGTAGTGGTTACACTGTATTAAGTCTACAGGTGGACAATGGGTACATGTAATAAAGCTACAGGTGGGTATGTTACATTGTTTAAGCTACAGTGGACAATGGTTTCATTTGTATTAAGCTACCCGGTGGACACATGGGTTACATTTTATTAAGCTACAGGTGGACCAATGGTTTACATGTATTAATCTACAAGCGGTAGTGTTACATTGTATCAAGCTACAGGTGGACAATGGTTCATTGTAATTAAGCCCCAACGGGTAGTGGTTACACTGTATTTAGCTACAGACGGGGAGTGGTTACAATTGTATTAGCTACATCGGGTCTGGTTTACAAGGTGATCAAGCTACAGGTGGGACAATGGTTACATTGTATTAAGCCACATGCGGGTATTGGTTAATTGTTTTGCTACAGGCGGGTAGTGGTTACATTGTATTTGCTACCAGGCGGGTAGTGGTTACAGTGTATTAGCTACAGGCGGTAGTGGTTACATTGTATTAATCTACAGGTGGACAATGGGTTACATTGTAATTAAGCTCAGGCCGGTCATTCGGGTTGCATTGTAATAAGCTAGCAGGCGGGTAGTGGTTACATTGTATTAAGCCTACAGCGGGTCGTTGGTTACATTGTATTAAAGCTACAGGTAGGGTAGTGGTTTACATTGTATTAGCTCCGTCAGGTATGGGTACAAATTGTATTAACTCAGGCGGGTAGTGGTTACATTGTTTAAGCTACAGGTGACAATGGTTACAAAATTGTATAGCTACGCAGGTAATGTTTACATTGTAATTAAGCTACAGGCATGTAGTGGTTACATTGTATTAAGCTACTGGTAGGACATGGTTTACATTGTATTAAGCTACAGCGGTAGTGGTTACATTGTATTACCTACAGGCGGGTATGGTTACATTGTTTAAAGCTACAGTGGGTTGTGGTTGTACATTGTTTAAGCTACAGGCAGATAGTGTTTACATGTATTAAGCGACTGGTGACATGGTTTACATGTTATTAAGCTACTGGTGGACATGTTACATTGTATTAAGCTACAGGCGGTATGTTACATGTATTAAGCTACAGCGGGTCTTGCATTACCTGTATTAAGCACAGTGGACAATGGTTACATTGTATTAAGCTACAGGCGGGTAGTGGTTAGATTGTATTAAGCTACCAGTCCGGTAGTGGTTACATTGTATTTAGCTGCACCGGCGGGTAGTGTTACATGTAATGTTATCTATAGGCGTCCCGGTAGTGGTTACATTGTATTAAGCTACAGTTGACAATGTTTACATTGTATTAAGCTACAGCGGGGTAGTGGGTACATGTATTAACTACAGGCGTGGTAGTGTTCATTGTTATTAGCTACCGGTGGAACAATGTTACATTGTATTAAGCTACAGGCGGTTTGGTTACTTGTAGTAAGCTACAGGCAGGTAGTGGTTACATTGTATTAAGCTACTGGTGAACAATGGTTACATTGTATTAAGCTCCAGGTCGGTAAGTGGTTACATTGTATTAAGCTAACAGGCGGGTAGGGGTTACATTGTAGTAAGTCTACAGTGTACAATGGTTACATTGTATAAGCTACAGGCAATGTAGTGGTTTAGATTGTTAAGCTACAGGCAAGGTAGTGGTTACATTGTATTTGCTACAGGCGTAGTGGTTACATTGGTATTTAGCTTATAGGCTGTTAGTGGTTTTATTGTTATAGCTAACAGGTTGACATTGTTACCTTGTATTAAGGCTCAGGCGGGTAGTGGTTACGTGTATTAAGCTACAGGCGGGTAGTGGTTACATTGTATTAAGCTCAGGGCCAATGGTTTACATTGTATTGAAGCTACAAGGCAGGTAGTGGTTTACATTGTATTTAGCTACAGGCGGTTAGTGGTTACATGTATGAATATAGATATTCCAGATTACCGGACCTGGATGGATGATATTAAGTATACGTGACCTGATGGATAATATTACAGATATACCGTGACCGGGATGGATGAATATTACAGAATATACTTTGACCTGGATGGAATGAATATTCAGATATAACCATGACCTGGATGGATGAATATTAAGATATACTGTGTCCTGGTGGATGATATTACACAGATATACCATAACCTGGATGAATGAATAGTACAGATATACCATGACCGGATGAATGAATATTTTACAGATATACCGTGACCTGGGATGGATTTACCGAGATACATTCACCCTGGATGATAATATTACAGATATACCTACACCTGATGAGAATCTTACAGATATACCATGACCTGGCTGGAAAGTGAATATTACCTGATATAAAGCCGTGACTGGTGAATGATCTTACCGATATCCCATGACCGGAATGAATGAATATTACAGAATTACCATGACCTGCATTGATGAATATTAACGATATACCATAACCTGGATGATGAAATATTACAATATACATGACCTGGGATGATGAATATTACCGTATATACTCTAGTCTAAACCGAGTTTTTCAGGCTGAAAATCAGCCTGAAACTCGGACCGGTTTATACTCGAGTCAACCACATTACCTGGGCATTCCGGCAGCCGCGCGATCTTTTTCTGTACCGGCGCGCCGGTCTGACGTCCTGCCCCGGCGCCAAGCCCGGCGCCGGCAGTGACTTCAGCCGGCGCGCCAGTACAGGAATGCGCGGCGCGGCTGCCGGAATGCTGCCAGAATGCCGATACAGGGAGAAGATAGCCCGAGGGGAGAAGAGAGCCCAGAGAAGAAGCCCAAGATAAGAGAGGCCCACAGGGAGAAAGAGCCCCACAGGGAGAAGAAGTAGTCCACAGTTACTAACTTAACCTTGGTGGGAGGGGAGGGGGCATTCCAGATGTTTTTGGAAACGACAACTCCAGCATGCTTTATTAGCTGGATTTGCAGTTTTCCAAACATCTTGAATGCCAAGTGAGGGTGGCATTCAGATGTTTGGAAACTACAACTCCCAGCTATAAAGCATGCTGGGAGTTGAGTTCCCAAAACATCTGGATGCCACCCTCACTTGGCATTTCATAAGATGTTTTGGAAACGCCACTCCAGCTAATAAAGCATGTCGGAGTTGTAGTTTCCAAACATCTTGATGCTAAGTGAGTTGGCATTTCTACCCCGGTTTATACTCGGTCAACAACTTTTTATTAGGATTTTTGCTGAAATTGTACCATCGGTTATCTTACTATACTCGGGTCGGTTATTATACTACGATATACCGTGACCTAGATGGATGAATTGACGTATAACATGACCTGGATGATGAATATTACCGATATACCCGTGACTGGATGAATGAATATTACGATATACCATGACTGAATGGTTAATTTACAGATATACCATGACTGATGGATGAATATTACAGAATTACCAGACCTGGATGATGAATATACAGATATACCATTACCTGGATGATGAAATTTACAGATATACCATGCCCTGGATGAATGAAAATATTAACAGATCTACCCGTGACCTGTATGGATGAATATTACAGATATCCGTGCCTGGATGGAATGACATATTTACAGATATACCATGAACCTGGATGAATGAATATTACAGATATACGTGATCGATGGAATGAATTTACAGATATACCATGACTGGATGATGACTATACAGATATCCCATGACCTGGAATGATGATATTACAGAATACATGACCTGGATGGAATGAATATTACAGATATCCGTGACCCTAGATGAATGAATATTAAGATATCCATGACCTGGATGGATGAAATTACAGTAGACCATGACCTGGATGGAGAATATTACAGATATACCTGACCCTGATGAATGAAAATATACAGATATACCCTGACCTGGTATGATGAATATTACAGTATACCATGACCTGGATGGATGAATATTACAGAATATACCATGACCCTGGAATTAATGAATTTACATCATAACCGTGACCTAAAAAGAGGAAATGACTATTACAGATATACGTGACCTGGTCATGGATGAATATTACAGATAACCGTGACCTAGATGGATGAATATTACTCAATAGCCATGACCTGGCTGAATGAAAATACAGATATACCATTACCTGGATGATGAATATTACAGATATAACGCGTGACCCTGGATGGATGATATTACAGATAATACCAGACCTGGATGAATGAATATTACAGATATCCATGACTGGTGATGATATTACAGATAACCATGACCTTGGATGGATGAATATTACAGATATACCATGACCTGGATGAATGAATCTTACAGATATACTGGTGACCTGGATGGATGAAAATACAGATCTACCGTGGACTAGATGGATGAATATTACATATAACCGTGAACCTGGATGATGACATCTTACAGATAGACCGTGACCTAGATGGATGACAAGAACCTTCACAAATCCTGTATATAACAAAAAAAATTGCACCACATGGCCCTGTGCTACAATATGTACAAAGTCCAGTCAAATCCATTAAAATCCTCCAGATTTCATTGGATCCCCAGACTAACACTAGACTTTAATACATCCAATCAAATAACAAATCCAAGGCCTGTAATATTCATTTGGTTGGAATTTGATTCTCCTTTATTTTATTTCTTTCTTCATGCCACACCTTTCTCTCCAGCCTGTTGTTCCAACTAGTCATATTTACATGGAGTCCAGTGAGAGTGTCTGCTCTCCTGTAGACTCCATTACATAAACGACATTGGTGTTGTTGTCCCAAGGGAACAATTGCATAGTAAGTTGAATCCTCTAGTGGTGGGTGGTTAATCTTGGTTTTCTGTGTTAAATTCTAATAGTTCAGAGAAGTTGTTGTGAAGTCCATGACAGATGTTAGAATGCTGTTCACCTCACCTCCTAAGAACCGTACCAGAGTTTCTTTCCTGGGCTGAAGGACTGTAATACTTATAATGGTCTCGAAATAGATGTGTATTTAGGGAAATGTTACCTTCCAACAGGAGTGTGAATGGACCCCAGATCTGGAATGACTTTAACTAACTCTTGGCGCTGCCTTGATTCTATTCTAAGCCCTGGTTCTTAAAGAAAATAGAAAGGGCAAGTTTAGGTATAAAAGTTTCGAATTAGCTTGAAACATAGGGAACACGCATGGTTAGCTATACTAATGTGGTTTGGATTGCACTTGCACAAATGGCAGTAAAATGTAAAACATCATTCTGATTAAAATGAATTCCTTTTTATTATTATCTTTTATTTGACATTTCGTGTATTTTGTTTGTATTGTGTAGCTGTTTGTATTCAATAGATTAACTGGACTTGAAGTTATGTTCTTGAAAGACCGTTTCGCTAGTCCAGTCCGCCTGGGCTTTCTTTTTCTCATTCAGAATTGACTTGTACAGATCTTGTGGCAATTAGGTACCTGGAAAACCCAATTAGCATCTCACATCCAGGTGTTAAAGGGTGTGATTAGATAGTGGCTAAGAGGTGTTATAGACGCCCAGAGTAAGGTGTCAAAACCATTGGTACATGGCAGACAGATGGTGTCGAACCCCCCCCACCTCTATTTTAGGCTTGGTTTTCTTTATTTTTCACATAAATGGCCTCTTAACCAGTCACGGTTCCTTTACCAATATGTTAAATACAATTCTTTACAGGTATGTTTGACTCCCCCACCCTTTAGAAACCAGCTGGGTTTCTCAGAACCCTGCAACACAGAGCTGAACATCCCCACTAGCACAGAGGCAACGGCTTAAAGAACATGAAACCTTCAGAGAGCCCTTAACACTTGTTGATATCCAGACTGGGCCGATTGTCAAAAGACGTAGAAGGAAGAAAAGAACACCAATACAACAGTGAAGGGGAAAGCAAGACAGAGGAGAAAATGGTCTCCCATATTTAGCAGGGTCTCCGATAATTAAGAAGATTTTCAATAAACACCGTATCCCTGTCCTGCTTTAAACCGAACACACACCGAGCAGCAATTGGTACATCCGAAGACCCATACCTAAACACAGAAAAGCGCATCATATATCAGTTCAGTGCATTGAACATGCCTGTTTTGTATGTGGGGGGAGACCAAACAGCAACTGCATCAATCGTATGGCCCACACAGAAGAGCCAATTCCTCCCAAGGTCGGACTCAGCCGTTGTATTGCAGCTCTTAGGATCAGGACATACTTTGAAGGATTGTAATGTTAACATATGGCAAGAACGTGACTGTTGAAAGAGAGTTGTTAAGGAGGCCATTAATGTGAAAATAAAGAAACCACGCCTAAATAGAGTTGGGGGGTTCGACACCATCTTTCTGCCTGTTACAATGCTGTTTTAACACCTTACTCTGGGCGTTCCTATAACACCTCTTAGCCCTATCTTAATCAGCCCTTACACCTGCGTGATATGCGAATTGGGATTTCCATGGTTACATAATTGCCACAGAATTCTTGTACAAGTCCATTCTGAATTGAGAAAGCCATTCGGATAACTAGCGAAACGTCCTTCAAGAACTACACTTCAATCCAGTTGATCTAATTGAAATACACAGATATACCATGACTTGATGAATGAAATTATCAGATACTACCATGACTTGGATGAATGAGAACCTTCACAACGCATTGTTGTCTTGTGGTTGTGTATAATGTTGGTCCAACCACTGAGACTATCGTTATTTTTTGAGTTTGTCGGCCTGGAATACGGCTGTCTTGAACCGGGTGAAACTGCAGGGTTTCCTGCAGGCCACCAGATCAGCTGTTTACAAACTCCGGTACCGGACTGGCATTATTTTAAAACTAGCTGATTGTGCACGACCTTAACTAAAGTTCCGTCCGTGTGATGCTGTTTAAACTCCGGTACCGGACCTGGCGTAGTTTAACTAAGCTGATTGTGCACACCTAACAAGTTATCGTCCGTTGTGATCACTGTTAAACTCCGTTACCGGACTGGTCCGTAGTGTAACCAGCTGATTGTTGCACACCTTACTAAGTTACGTCCTGGTTGATCAGCTTTAAAACTCCGGTAACGGACTGGCTTAGTTTAAACTAGCTGACTTGCTCACACCTTAACTAGTTACGTCTGCATGATCAGATGTGAAAAAAACAGCTGATGGCATTACCTGTCCCTAAAGGTCATCAAGCCCCTAGTCACTGCCCCAACACCCACCACCCACTGTCGCTAGGAATGTCGTTACGCAACTGCGTCAAATGATGTCACACGTTTTTTTCGGACCAAATCAAACCAAATAATTTGGGGCATGTTGGTAAAATCACAATTGTGCAGGTTCCAATGTACTGGCCATAACAAATTTCACATGAAGCTTTATTACCCCACTCCACAGCCCGAAACTGCGATATTTCCTTGTCCCCCCCCCAAATACATATAAAAGAATTTCCTCCATACTTTGTTCACTGTATCGAACAGTTATGTATGAGTCACATACGATGCACAAGGACTGGCTTGGTGATAGCTATGTCATGGCAAGTACATTATAAGAGCTTGTAGGGGGTGGAAATAAGTTAGCTGGCCTGGGGTAAAAAAAAATGTAATTAATCTGATTCCTAAACCAAAATAGTAGAACTAAACTGTTATTCCCTCTTCACTCTGCCACCAATAAGTTTTCAATTCAATCTCCTCCCAAGTGCTTTGAACTATTAAAGCTCGTACTCTCAAGAAGGCAGCTAGGGGAATGGCATTCCAGCCCTGGCTGTGGTCATCTGTTACATTCATTACTCCGAAGTGACAGTTTTTTCTACGGCAGAACCAAGAAGCAGGAAGATTACAGAACATCAGGAACCCAGACAGTGAAAGTTTTATTGATTACAAACCCGGTGCATCTTTAGTTAGAAAATTAAATAAAATCCACCCCACCCCACAGTGAACCTGGACCGCCCCCAGCCCCTAGAACCAATGTTACCTGGGTCTCCACATTTCCTTTCCCCTGTTTACTATCGAACTACCATCCGATTGTTAGGTGTCATCACAGCAGTGATGGGACATTATGCCAATGATGTGAGTGGATACAGGATGAAAATTCTCTGAATAATGACCACACGTTGGTGGTGGATACGGGGACCATCGCATACACACACAGACCTCTCCTACGTTTTTATGGAGAAGGTTGGCCAGGTAAGCTCCCCTTAACTAGCACACTGTCAAGGGAGCTGCACTCCCCTTACTATCACACTGTCAGGGCGGCACTCCACTTACTAGCAAAAGCTGTCATGGGAGCTCCAACCCCTTTCCCCCAACCTTTTTTTAACCCCTTAAAAAAAAAAGCCACACTGTCAAGGGAGCTTCACTCCACTTACTAGCACAACTGTCAAGGGCGCTGCACCCCCTTACTAGCCAACACTGTCCAGTAGCTGCACTCCCCTTACTTAGCACACTGTCAAGGGAGCTGACTCCACTTATTAGCACACTGTCAAGGATCTTCACTCCACTTACTAGCACACACTGTCAGTGAGCTAGCACTCCACTTACTAGCACAACTGTCAGGGAGCTGCACTTCCCTTGACTAGCACACTGTCAAGGGACTGCACTCCCGTACTAGCTCACTGTCAAGGAGGCTGCCTCCACTTACTAGCACACTGTCAAGGAAGCTGGCACTCCACTTAACTAGCCACTGTCAAGGGAGCTGCACTCCTTACTAGTCACACTGTCAGGGAGCTGCACTCCCTTACTAGCACCCTGTCAAGGGAGCTTCACTCTCACTTACTATCACACTGTCAAGGGAGCTGACTCCACTTACTAGCAGCACCGTCAAGGAGCTGCACTCCACTTACTAGCACACGGTCAAGGGAGCGGCACTCCCTTACAGCACACTGTCAAGGAGCGCACTCCCTTCCTCGGGCACACTGTCAAGGGAGCGGCACCCCCCCTTACTAGCACACACTGTCAAGGGAGCTGCACTCCCCTACTACACCCTGGTCAATGGGAGCTGCACTCCCCTTACTACTAGCACCATACACTGTCAAGGGAGCTGCACTCCCCTTACACGCACACTGTCAAGGGAGCTGTCACTTTCACTTACTAGCACACTGTCAAGGAGCTGCCTCCCCTTACAAGCACACGTCAAGGGAGCTGCACTCCCATTACTAGCACACTGGTCATGGTAGCGCACTCCCCCTTACTAGCACACTGTCACGGGATCTGCACTCCCTTACTAGCACACTGTCAAGGAGCTGCACTCCCCTTACTACACCCTGTCAACGGAGCTGCACTCCCCTTACTACACAACTGTCAAGGGAGCTGCACTCCCCTTACTAGCACCCTGTCAAGGGAGCTGGCACTCCCCTTACTCTTAGCACACTATCAAGGGCTGCACTCCCCTTCTAGCACATCAAGGAGTTGCAACTCCCTTACTAGTACCTGTCAAGGTAGCGGCACTCCCCTTATTAGCACACTGTCAAGGGATCTGCACTCCCTTACTAGCATCACTGTCAAGGGAGCGGCACTCCCCTTCATGCACACGTTCAAGGGAGCTTGCACTCCCCTTACTAGAACATTCTGGTCAAGGGAAGCTGCACCCGCCTTCTTGCACACCTGTCAAATGGACTGCACTCCCTTTACTAGCACACTATCAGGGAGCTTCACTCCCCTACTAGCACACTGTAAAGGGCGCTGCACTCCCTTACTGCACAACTGTCAAGGGAGCTGCACTCCCCTTATTAGCACACTATCCAAGGGAGCTGCACCCCCTATTAGCACACTGTTAAGGGAGCTGCACTCCCCCTACTAGCACACTTTCAGGAGCTGCACTCCCCTTACTAGCCCACTGTCAAGTGAGCTGCCACTCCCCTTACTAGCACACTGTCAAGGGCGCGCACTCCCCTTACTAGCACACTGTCAAGGGAGCTGCACTCCCCTTACTAGCAAACGTCCAGGGAGCTGCCCTCCCCTTACTATCACAACTTCAGGGAGCTTGCACTCCCCTTACTAGCACACTGTCACGGAGCTGCACTCCCCTTCAAACACACTATCAAGTGGAGCTGACGCCCCTTACTAGCACAATCAAGGGAGTTGCACTCCCCTACTATACACTGTCAGGGAGCTGCACTCTCTCCCCTTATTAGCACACTGTCAAGGGAGCTGCAATCCCCTTACTACACACTGTCAAGGAGCTGCATCCCCTTAATAGGCAACACTGTCAAGGAGCTGCACTCCCCTTACTATCACAACTGTCAATGGACTGCACTCCCCTTATTAGACACTGTCACGGGGAGCTGCACTCCCTTTACTAGCACACTATCAAGGAGCTTCACTCCATTACTAGCACAACACTGTAAGGGAGCTGCACTCCCCTTACTAGCACACTTGTCAAGGGAGCTGCACTCCCCTTATTAGCAACTATCAAGGGACTGCCCTCCCCCTTCCTAGCACAGCGTCAAGGGAGCTGCACTCCCCTTATAGCCACTGTCAAGGGAAGCGCACTCCCCTTACTACAAAAATTTTTTTACTAGCACACTTTCAAGGGAGCTGCACTCCCTTATTATCACCCTGTCCCAGGTAGCTGCAACTCCCTTTACTAGCACCTATCAATGGAGCTTCAAGCCCCTTACTAGCACCTGTAAAGGGAGCGCACTCCCCTTACTAGCAACACTGTCAAGGGGAGCTGCACTCCCCTTATTAGCACACATCAAGGAGCTCTGCACTCCCCTTATTAGCACACTGTTAAAGTGGAGCTTGCACTCCCCCTACTAGCACACTTTCAATGGAGCTGCACTCCCCCGTACTAGCACACTGTCCAAGGGACTGCACTCCCCTACTAGCAACTAGCACACTGTAAGGAGCGGCCTCCCCTTACTAGCACACTTCAAGGGAGCTGCACTCCCCTTACTAGCACACTGTCACGGGAGCTGCACTCCCCTTCCTAGCACACTGTCAAGGGATCCGCACTGCACTTATTAGCCCCACTGTAAAGGGAGCTTCCAACTCAACCTTAATTATCACACTGTAAAGGAGCTGCACGCACCTTATTGCACGCCTGCAAGTGAGCTCACTCACCTACTATCACACGCTCAGGGAGCCTGCACTCACCTTATTAGCACACACTGTAAAGGAGTGTGCACTCACCTTATTAGCACACTGTAAAGGGAGCTGCACTCACCTTATTAGCACACTGTAAAGGGAGCTGCACTCACCTTATTAGCACACTGTTAAGGGAGCTGCAACTCACTTATTAGGCACACTGTTAGGGAGCTTTCACTCACACGTTTGGGGTAATAAATGTCCCCCTTCCCCTCAGGTGCACTGAGGAAGGGGGCACGTTTATTACCCCCGAAACGTTGTGAGATGTCTTGTGGTCTGTATTAATAAAGTTACTATTGAGTGCCACACACCCTTGGCTTTTTGTTATTTCAGTATATAACCTCAATCCCAAGAACCTGATCCATATAATTTTCCTTATATCTTCATATTCGTATGGGCCATCTTAGCAGCCATCCTCATTTTAAGGGACCTTCCCTTCGCAGACCATGATACTTTACCTAGGTCCTGGGTCCCCGGAAGGAGTATACATTTACTCTTCTCCAGTCGCCTCATGTTCTTCTTCCTGGTCCTGCCAGTAAGCATCTTTTAGGTGTTGACATCACACGCAAGGTAGCATGCATCATGATTTTCAAGGGGGGGGGATTCCTAAATGGGTCACCACTCAACAGCCCAGAATGAGGTTCATGACCGATTACATCCATGTATTATATATGTATCATATAATAATATTATAAATACTCTCTACTTGCCGTAATAATTATCACAGTTTTAGCCAATGTGGCGGGGGCGAATCCCCTTTAATTAGTTTATCAAAGTATATTACTTTAGACAATAATCCAATACTGAAAAAAAGAGCGGGGCACAACGCACACCAAAATTCCCAACACGATATCCACAGCATATCACATCATGTACGCATTATTACACATCATATTACGAGCATATACACTCTGTTACGCATTATATACACACATATACGCAGCATATACACATCCTGTAAGCATTAATACACATCATATAAGGCACATATACCATCATGTACGCATTATATACACAATCCCATATACGCAGCCTATACCCGCATGTACGCCTATATACACATCATATAGCAGCATATACCATCATGTACGCATTATATACCACAGTCATATACGCAGCATATACACATCATGTACGGCATTATCTACACACCATTATACTCACAATACACATCATGTACCATTAATCCACATCATATAACACAGCATGTGATACACTCTGTACGCATTAATACACACCATCCATATACGCATTATATCCACATCATATACGCCATCATATACACATCATTTATCGCAGCATATACACCTCTGTACGCATTATATACACACCATATACGCCAGCATATACAACATCAGGTACGCATGATATACACACCAATATAAAAACCACGCCATATACACATCATGTCGCATTATATACACATCAATACTCAGCATATACAACATCATGTATCGCATTAGATACACATCACTACGGCAGCTATACACATATTACCATTATATACACACATATAGCATTCATAATACCCATCATGTTACGCATTATATACACACCATATACGCAGCAGATACACATCATGTACGCATTATATACACACCATATACGCAGCATATACACATCATGTACGCATTATATACACATCATATACGCTCAATAATACCATCATTTACGCATTATATACACACATAGATACCCAGATAGACACATCATGTAAGCATTATACTACAACATCATAATACGCAGGCATATACACTCAATGTACGCAGTATATACACATCATATACCGCATCAATACACATCATGCCACGCATTATATCCACATCATATACGCAATCATATACACAGCATGTACCATTATATACACTTCATATACGCATCAATACCATCATGTACGCATTATATTAAAACACCCCAAAAAAATCATATCGCGCATATCACATCATTACGCATTAATACACATCATATATCCCATCCTGTACGCATTATATACACATCATATATGGCAGCAATACACCATGTACTCATTATATACACATCCTATACGCAGCATGACAACCATCATGTACGCATTATATACACCTCAATACGCAGCATGACACCTCCTTAACGCATTATAACACATCATATACGCATCATATACACATACAATGTCGCATGTGGGTTACTCTGATGGTGCTTTATGGAAGGATTATGGGTAGCATGGTACACAGTGGGTTACTCTGGTGGTGCTTTATGGGAGGATTATGGGTAACATGGCACACAGTGGGTTACTCTGGTGGTGCTTTATGGAAGGATTATGGCTTTATGGGAGGATTATGGGTAGCATGGCACACAGTGGGTTACTCTGGTGGTGCTTTATGGGAGGATTATGGGTAGCATGGCACACAGTGGGTTATTCTGGTGGTGCTTTATGGAAGGATTATGGGTAGCGTGGCACACAGTGGGTTACTCTGGTGGTCTGGCACAAAGACAGACAGTGCACATAAACAGGTTCCCCACATAACGTGCAGTAATCAGGGGTGTCCCTGTCTATGGTGCACCACTTTGAATATTGACCAGGCCTGTATATTGTGTGTCCTTGTAAGTTGGTTTACACTTATCTGTTATGTCAGAGTTTGTATCCAATAAGGTAAATTGTCTGTCCAATAATCTGTCCTCCCAACAGGTGGTAACAGGATCTTATACACAGGGCCTTATACACAGGGTCTTATACACAGGATCTTATACACAGGATCTTATACACAGGGCCTTATACACAGGGTCTTACGCACTGGGTCTTACGCACAGGGTCTTACACACAGGATCTTGTGTTGCATTTGGATTACACTTCCTTTCACATGGAGCAGACACGGGTGTGGTTTAACCTCCCATTTTGACCATTCCATGTTGAAATAGGGATCTCAGCTCTGTAAGTAAGTTTATTTAGTTTGTATATTTTGTGTTCTACCTAATATAAGTCAGTGCTATATTTATATACATTTATTGATGGTCATTTAAATGGTTACAGTGAGATAGTACACACATACATATACACCTTTCCTCAGAGGTGGAGCCGCGCCATACACTGTGGTGCCGAAGCCGCGTAACTGAGTGATACTGAATGCGAACACACTAAACCTAAAGGGAAAAGTAAACAGAGGTGGGGGAAGTGAGGCAGGGGGAGAGAAGAGGGTAAGGCAGTTCCGGAAAGTTATAATCGGCGCGCTACTACGTAGTAGCGCGCCGATTATAAGATTATTATTTACAGTTTGGCCACATAGGAATCCATGGAAGGGGTGGATTATAGCCTTATAAAGTGATTGATCTTGGATATTTAACGATTTAATTACCATGTTCCTTACAGAATAATAATACATAATAATATTTAATAATAAAAGCAATCATCATTAATAATAAAAATCCTAATTATAATAATAGTAAACAATAAATACAACAATAATTAATTATATTAACAATAATAATAATAATAATAATAACGACATTATTAATAATAATAATAATAATAATAATAACGACATTAATAATAATAACTGAGGGCTACACAACTAGTCCAACACAGGAATTAATTTAAAGGGTTGACCAGCCAGGCAGATCCCACAGGGGTAGGTCATATAGGTACCAGGGGGCCACTGGGATAAAAGACCCCAAACTCTAGGGTTCTTAGGGCCAAGGAGTGGCAGTGGGGGTAGGACTGGGGAAATTAGGGGGCAGAACCCTAGTGGGCTAGGGAACTAAGGCTATCAGGGGGCAGATCCCTAGTGGGATAGGTAGGACTGGTGTATCAGGGGACAGATCTGGGAGGTAGGTAGGGCTGGGGTATCAGGGGGTAGGTAGGACTGGGGGTTTCAGGGGTAGGACGGGGGGTTCAGGGTAGGACTAGGGTTTCGGGGTAGGTAAGACTGGGGTATCAGGAGGTAGGTGGGGACTGGGGTATCAGGAGGTAGGTGGGACGGGGTATCAGGAGGTAGGGGACTGGGGTATCAGGAGGAGGTGGGCAGCGGGGTATCAGGAGGTAGGTGGACTGGGGTATCAGAGGTAGGTGGGATGGGGTATCCGGAGGTGGTGGGACTGGGGTATAGGAGGTAGGTGGGACTGGGGTATAAGGAGGTATGGTGGACGGGGGGACAGGAGAGGTGGGACTGGGGTATCAGGAGGTAGTGGGACCAGAGGGTATCAGGAGGTAGGTGGGACTGGGGTATCAGGAGGTAGGGGACGGGGTATCAGGAGGTAGGTGGGACTGGGGTATCAGGAGGTAGGGGATGGGGTATCAGGAGGTAGGTGGGACTGGGTATCAGGAGGTAGGTGGGACTGGGGGGTATAAGGGGGTAGGACAGGGTTATCAGGGGGTAGTAGGATATTAGGAGGTAGGACTGGGGTATCAGGGGGAGGTTCCCAGGCCAGGAGGGTATCAGGTGACAGAGCCGGACAGGGATGTGTGACAGGCGGACAGTTACGGGGGGGTATAACCGAGAATAAAGGAACAGGACCGGTGACCAGGCCGCATCTCCCACACTAGGACGGTTCAGCGCCGGGGTTAGTGGACCGGAGAGGGAGAGTCCCAGTCCCACGGTAGGAGAAACCAATCAGGTGGAGGGACAGTGAACAATCGTCGCCCAGGCAGCGCTTCCCCCTCGCACAGAAACTCCCGGGATTCAGCGACAAATGCCCGGCCGTTCCCCCTTCTCCCGCGCCGCCATGCTGGATCGACAGCAGCCGCCTCCTGCGTCATCAGAAAGGGGCGGCGACTTGAACAACGGCCCAACATCTCCAGCAACTTTTCTCCACGCCCTTTCCCCGCCCACTCCAACATGTCAAAAGGAACCGCCCTCCTATTCCCAGCAGGAGGGCGAGTGAAGGAGAGCGAGAAGGCTCCGCCCCTCCTCAGGGAAGTGGACTGGTCCCCGAGGGCCAAACCGGACCCAAACATTACCCGCCATGGCGTTATGTGTTGTGAGTTAGCCCAGCAACCTCCCACCAAACCATTCCGATCCATCAGCGAAGCCTTCCTTAGCAGATTCCTAATTCATGGGATTATTATATTATTAATTAATGTAATACTATAAGGAGTAATAATAATATTACAATGTATAATATAGTAGAATAAAATAAATAAAAACAATAATAATAATACAAAAAAACTAATAATAATGTAATAAAAACAATATAATAGTTAATAATAAAAACATAATAATAGTAATAAAAACAATAATAAGATAATAAAAACAATAATAATAGTAATAATAAAAACAATAATATAAGAAGAAAACTAATAATAACAGTAAAAGAATAACTAATAATATATATTAAAGGGCATCTATACTAAAAAATAGGTTACTTTGATTGACCATAACTGGAAATTATAATTCTTCCCAACCACCATGAATTATATTTCAGCGTCAATCAAGTTCCTTGCTCTCAAAAACTATTCTTCTGTGAGTAGTTTTACTGTAGCTGGAATGGTGACGAGAGTTTTGGACAGTTGGAATGCTGTATGCTGTGTGCAGGCTTGACTGTTGGTTTGTGGGGAAAAGTCAGGTCAGATGGAAGTGGGAAGTGGTTAAAAGAGGGAGGGGGATACTGCTCCTAAACCAAATGTGTGTGGATTTAAAGGCATGCAGCAACACACACACAAATCAGAGTAAGTGCTACTTACATGTATTCAATTATAGATTAAAATGAGGCAAAGTCATTTTTTCAGTATAGTTCCCTTTAATAATAATAATAATATAATAATAATAATAAACTATAATATAATATAGAAAAATAAAAAGTGCTGCGTCCCCAGGGTGCTATATAAACATTACTACATACATAGTAATAATAATAACAATAATAGAAAATACTAATAAATAATAAGCAATAATAATAATAGTCAGCGCTGCGTCCCCAAGTGGCGCTATATAACAACATCTACATACATAGATAGTAATAATAATAATAATAACAATAATAATAATAAAATACGAATCAAAATAATATAGTATAATAATGGAAATAACTAGCAAAAGTATGCCCGTTGGTGCACAATGGAAATTATGTGTGTGTGTGTGTTTTTTTATGTGTGGATATAGAATCTTTACACACGTATCTTTTAAACTGTTACTC
Organism: Hymenochirus boettgeri; assembly: GCA_019447015.1. Lineage (NCBI taxonomy): Eukaryota > Metazoa > Chordata > Amphibia > Anura > Pipidae > Hymenochirus > Hymenochirus boettgeri. The sequence continues at coordinate 266,155 of JAACNH010000017.1, read as the reverse complement.
AGACAGTCACACGTCAGAGCAATTTTTAATAATTATTTTTTAATTGCTTTTTAAGTCAGTATTACAGTTAAATCCTTGGTATACCTGCCTGGCTTTACCACTAAGCAAAAGGCTAAGGAGACTTGCCAGCGAGCACCTTCATCCAACCATTTAAGTGGCTGCCAATTCAAATTGTTCTAGCCAATCAGTCCATCCCTAGTTACCCATCAAATGGATCAGGTTTTAAAATGGGGTTTGACAAATGGGCCTGGGAGGTACTGAGTTCTAATTGGGAGATTTCATTGCACGGTACAGGACAGGAGGATTTAAATCAATGCTATCAGTAGCAAGCTCCATAGCTTAATACAGGAAACAAAATATACAGAGAAAACAGGGAGAATAAATGGTATTACCAGCACCGCTGTCACCAATTGTACCAAGATCACTGCTTTATGGAAGGATTATGGGTAGCGTGGCACCCAGTGGGTTACTTGGTGGTGCTTTATGGAAGGATTATGGGTAGCATGGCACACAGTGGGTTACTCGATGGTGCTTTAGGGAGGATTATGGGTAGCATGGCACACATGGGTTACTTATGGTGCTTTATGGAAGGATTATGGGTAGCATGGCACACAGTGGGTTACTCTGGTGGTGCTTTATGGAAGGATTATGGGTAGCATGGTAAACAGTGGGTACTCTGGTGGTGCTTTAGGGAGGATTTGGGTAACATGGCACACAGTGGGTTACTCTGGTGGTGCTTTATGGAAGGATTATGGGCGAATGGCACACAGGGTTACTCTGATGGTGCTTTATGGAAGGATTATGGGTAGCATGGTACACAGTGGGTTACTTGGTGGTGCTTTATGGGAGGGATTATGGGTAAACATGGCACACCGGGGTTACTCTGGTGGGCTTATGGAAGGATTATGGGTAGCATGGGCACACGTGGGTTACTCTGATGGTGCTTTATGGGAGGATTATGGGTAGCATGGCAACAGTGGGTTACTCTGGGGTGCTTTATGGGAGATTATGGGTAGCATGGCACACAGTGGGTTATCTCTGGTGGTGCTTTATGGAAGGATTATGGTGGTAGCGTGGCACACAGTGGGTTACTCTGGTGGTCTGGCCACAAAGAGACAGTGCAATAAAACAGGTTCCCCACATAAATGTGCAGAATCAGGGGTGTGTCCCTGTCTATGGTGCACCACTTTGAATATTGACCAGGCCTGTATATTGTGTGTCCTTGTAAGTTGGTTACACTTATCTTTTATGTCAGAGTTTGTATCCAATAAGGTAAATTGTCTGTCCAATAATCTGTCCCCCAACAGGTGGTAAACAGGATCTATACACAGGGCCTTTACACAGGGTCTTATACACAGGACTTATACACAGGATCTATACACAGGGCGCTTAACCAAGGGTCCTAGACAGGTCTTACGCACAGGGTCTTACACACAGGATCTTGTGTTGCATTTGGATTACACTTCCTTTCAATGGAGCAGACACAGGGGTGTGGTTTACCTCCCATTTTGACCATTCCATGTTGAAAAGGGATTCAGCTTGTAAGTAAGTTTATGTAGTTGTAATTTTGTGTTGGTACCTAATATAAGTCAGTGCTATATTTTATACATTTATTGTGGGCATTTAAATGGTTACAGTGAGATAGTACACAAAACATTAAAAAACCTTTCCTCAGAGGTGGAGCCGCGCCATACACTGTGGTGCCGGAACGCCGCGTAACTGGATGTATGAATGCGAACACACTAAACCTAAAGGGAAAAGTAAACAGAGGTGGGGGAAGTGAGGCAGGGGGAGAGAAGAGGGTAAGGCAGTTCCGGAAAGTTATAATCGGCGCGCTACTACGTAGTAGCGCGACGATTATAAGATTATTATTTACAGTTTGGCCACATAGGAATCCATGGAAGGGGTGGATTATAGCCTTATAAAGTGATTGATCTTGGATATTTAACGATTTAATTACCATGTTCCTTACAGAATAATAATACATAATAATATTTAATAATAAAAGCAATCATCATTAATAATAAAAATCCTAATTATAATAATAGTAAACAATAAATACAACAATAATTAATTATATTAACAATAATAATAATAATAATAATAACGACATTATTAATAATAATAATAATAATCATAATAACGACATTAATAATAATAACAATAATATTAATAATAACAACAAAAAATCATCATCATAATAAAAATCTTAATAATAATAACAATAATAACAATCATAATAATAATTAGTGGGGCCAGTATGAGGTTAAATTTTGATTTTGGGGGTGGACATGCCCATTAACTAGACCACTGTTTCTTATCTTTTCAGATTCATTTTGGTCTGGGGATGTGCCCCAATAAAGGTAATCGTTCACAGCCTGGTAACTATAGACCTGTAAGCCTAACATCAGTGGTAGGAAAGGTGATGGAAACGTTGTAATGGGATCATATCCTGGACTTTGTCTCCAGAACTGATCTTATTAGTCCGTTATTAGTCTGTCCGTCATTCACCATCCCTTAACACCTTCAAATGTAACCATAAAACCCACCTCTTCAGGCACCATATAACCTGGTCTAGACATTACCCCTCTTACTACCCAATATGATCCAACCCACCTTTCACACTCCACTGCCAATCTATTTACAGCTACCGATTCCCATAACATTATGTCTCACCCCCATATCCTCTAGACTGTAAGCTCTTTGGGCAGGATCCTCTCTCCTATTGTAGCATATTTTGTATTACCTGTGTATGTAATATGTATGACTTTGGATAACATGTATTACCCTGTTATTACCCATGTAATGTATGACTATGTAATTGTAAATTGCCACGGAAGATTTTGGCGCTATATAAATCAATAATAATAATAATAATTAGTAGTAGTCAGCATGGAATTATGGGAAATAGATCATGCCAGACAAATTTAATTGGTTTTTATGAAGAAGTGAGTAAGAAGTTAGATTCAGGCACAGCTGTGGATGTGGTATATTTGGATTTTGCAAAAGCTTTTGATACTGTGCCACATAGGCGACTAATGTATAAACTGAGGACTGTTGGCCTTGAAGAAAACATTTGTTCATGGATAGAGAACTGGTTATTGGACCGCAAACAGAGAGTGGTGGTTAATGGAGCTACATCTATGTGGGCTAAAGTTCTAAGCGGAGTGCCTCAGGGTTCTGTACTGGGGCCGCTTCTGTTTAATCTGTTTATAAATGACTTAGAAGGGGGCATTGAGAGCAAGGTCTCTGTGTTTGCTGATGACACTAAACTATGCAGAGCTTTGGAAACTTCCAATGATGTGCAAGTGCTGCAAGCAGACCTAGATAGATTATCAAAATGGGCAGTAGAATGGCAGATGGGATTCAATGTTGATAAATGTAAGGTGATGCATTTGGGGTTTAACAATCCCTGTGCCCCCTACACCATAAATAACTCTGTGTTAAGTGCATCTGTAATGGGAAAAGATTTGGGGGTTCTGGTAGATAACAGACTTAGCAGTAGCAAACAATGCCAGGTAGCAACAGCTAGAGCTAGCAAGATATTGTCTTGTATAAAAAGGGGAATAGATTCAAGAGAGAAAAATATTATTCTCCCTCTTTACAAGGCACTGGTAAGGCCTCATTTGGAATATGCGGTGCAGTTTTGGAATCCCATATACAAAAGGGACATCTTGGAACAGTATAGAGAAGGGCAACTAAATTAATAAGGGGAATGGAGGGGCTTGAATATGCAGGCAGATTAGACAAGTTAGGGCTGTTTACAATGGAGAAGCGACGTTTGCGTGGGGACATGTTCCACCAAGCATATATTAATGGGCCATACAGTAAACTCTCTGGTGCATTCTTCATTAATAGGTCATATCAGAGGACACATGGACATCCTTTAAGGTTGGAATGTTTAACCCCATAGATGCTGGTCTGGGATGTTCCTTTCTACTGGGTTTAAGTTACAGAAGGTAGCTTGAGGGATTTAAGGTGGAAATAGGGACAAGGTTGGAATTTAAAATGTGAATGGGGTGAAGGAATCCGATACGTATGTATTATAAGAAATAATGCGCCCCTTCACATTATTATATAAGGATATTACGCCACCTCGGAGTTCCCTGTCCTGTATAAATGCACTCGGCCTACGGCCTCGTGCTTCTATATGGTCAGGGAACTCCTCGGTGGGTAATATCCTTATATTACACTGTAAGGGGGGCATTATCCCTTATATTATACATGGGGTCATCTATATAGGGTATATATATATATACATATAATACATAAGGCTCTGGACTTTCAATGGGGAGGTGTAGTGGAATATATATCCTTATAAAAACCTCTTTACTGCGTAGTTAATAGGTTTTTATAAGAATATAAACCACTGCACCTCCCCATGGTAAGTCTGTCACCTTAACAAGAAAGAATTTTAGTTATTTCCACAGAAAAATGATCATAAAAATCAGCTGAGCAGCCCCGCGTTACTTCTGTGCTTCAGGTAGTTAAACTGCCGGTGGTCCGTAATGAGTCAGATATAGGCTATGATATATATGAATATATATAATATACGGAGCCATTTATAGGTTAATCATATAAGGGAGCCCAGATATATAGGGTATATATATATATAATATACAGGGAGCCATATCTATAGGGTAATAATATATATATATATATAATATACAGGAGCCAAGATCAATATAGGGATATATATAATATACAGGAAGGCCATTATAGGGTATATAATAAAGAAAGGGAGCATATAATGTAAGTGAAGTGTCAATGGATAAGGGGAAAACCACATAACCGAGGTCACGGTATAAATCTGTGAATATTCATTTCATCCAGGTCATGGTTATATGTAATAATCCATAGTCATGGTATATCTGAAATTATAATCCATGTGGCCTATCTCCATCGGGTACTGGTACTATCTGTAAGATTCCATCCATCCAAGTGGTCTGGTGATTATCTGCATATTCATCCTCCAGGTCAGGTAGATCAGCCATAAGGCTTATACGTAATCATTCATCTCCATGGTCCGGTATGATCTGTACTATACTCCATCCAGGTAATGCTATTCTGAAGTATTCATCATTCTAGTCACGGGTCATATCATGTAGTATAAACCGACCCAAGAATAACTGAGGTACCCAATTTCATGCAAAATCCTAATAAAAGTATTGACCCAAGTATAACCGAGGGAGAAATGCAACTCACTTAGCATTCAAGATGGTTTGGAACCTAACTCCCAGCATGCGTTATTTAGCTGGATTGCAGTTCCAAACATCTGAATGCCACGTGAGGTGGCATTCAGATTTTGGAAACTACAACTCCCAGCATGCTTTTATTAAGCTGGAGGTTGTAGTTTCCAACCATCTTGAATGCCACCCTCACTTGGCATTCAAGATGTTTGGAACTGCAACTCCCAGCTAATAAAGCATGCTGGAGTTTAGTTCAAACATCTGAATGCCCCCTCCCCTCCCACCCCTTTCATTTGTACCTGTGGGCTCTCCTTGCTTCTCCCTGGGGCTCTCTTCTCCCTGGGCTCTCTTCTCCTGTGGGCTCTCTTCTCTGGCTCTCTTCCCCTCTGGGCTCTCTTCTCCCCGTATCGGCAATCTGGCAGGCATTCCGAGCCGCGCGCGCATTCCTGTACTGCCGCGCCGCTGACTTCCCTGCCCGGTGCCGGCGTGCGCCGGGCATAACGTCAGACCGGCGCGCCAGTACAGAAAAAGATCGCGCGGCTGCGGAATGCCCAGGTAAGTGGTTGACTCGAAGTATAAACGAGTCCGAGTTTTCGGATGATTTTCAGCCTGAAAACTCGTTTATACTCAGTATCTATCGGTAATATTCATCCTCCAGGTCATGGTATATCTGTATATTCATCCATCAAGTTATGGTATATCTGTATATTCATCCATCCAGGTCATGGTATATCTGTATATCTTTCATCCAGGTCTGGTATATCTGTAATATCATTCATCCAGGTCACGGTAATAATCTGTAATATTCTCCATCCAGGTCATGGTATATCGTATAATTCATTCATCCAGTTATGGTATATCTGGTAATATTCATTCATCCCGGTCATGGTATATCTGTAAATCCCATCCAGGTCACGTATATTCTGTAATATCTATTCATCCAGGATCAGGGTAATATCTTAATATTCATCATCCAGGTTATGTATCTTTAATATTCATCCATCCAGGACACGGATATGCTGTAATATTCATCCATCCAGGTCATGGTATAGCTTAATATTCATCCATCCAGGTCACGGTATATCTTGTAATATTCTCCATCCATGGTCACGGTAATATCGTAATATTCATCCTCCAGGTCACGGTATATCTGTAATATTCATCCATCCCGGTCACGTATATATCTGTAATATTCTATCTTACATGTAACCACTACCCGCCTGTAGCTAAATACAATGTAAACCACTACCTCCTGTAGCTAATACATGTAACCATTGTCCACTGTAGCTTAAACCATTAACCCCCGCCTGATACTTAATACAATGTAACCACTACCCCGCCTGTAGCTTATACAATGTAACCATTGTCCACCTGTCTTAATACAATGTAACCACTCCCCGCCTATAGTCTAAATACAATGTAACCACTACCCCGCCTGTAGCTAATACAATGTAAACGCACTACCCCTGCCTGTAGCTTAATACAATCTAACCACTACCCCCCCGCCTGTAGCTTAAATACAATGTAACCATTGTCCACCTGTAGCTTAATACAATGTAACCACTACCCGCCTGTAGCTTAATACAATGTAACCACTACCCGCCTGTAGCTTAATACAATGTAACCATTGTCCACCAGTAGCTTAATACAATGTACCCACTACCGTCCTGTAGCTTAATACAATGGTAACCACTACCGCCTGTAGCTCTATCATGTACCCATGGTCCACCTGTAGCTATACATGTAACCCTACCCTCCTGTAGCTTAATACAATGTAACCACTACCCGCCTGTAGCTTAATACAGGTAACCATTGTCCCCCCTGAGCTTATACAATGTAACCACTACCCGCATATAGCTAAATACAATGTAACCACTACCCGCCTGTGCTAATACAATGTAACCACTACCGGCCTGTAGCTTAATCACTAACCACTACCCGCCTGTAGCTAATCAATGTAACCATTGTCACACTGTAGCTTAATACAAATTGATCACTACCCCCCCTGTAGCTTAATACATGTACCACTACCCGCCTGTTAGCTAATACATTATACCATTGTCCACCAGTAGCTTAATACAATGTAAACCATTGCCACCCAGTAGCTTAATACAATGTAAAACACTACCTGCCTGTAAGCTTAATACAATGTAACCACTACCACCACCTGTACTTATCACATGTAACCACTACCCGCCTGTACTTAATACAAATGTAACCACTACCCGCCTGTAGCTAATACATGTAACCATTGTCCACCAGTAGCTTAATACAATGTAACCACTACCTGCCTGTAGCTTAATACAATGTAACCACTACCTGCCTGTAGCATATACATGTACCAGTGCCACCTTAGACTTAATACAATGTAACCACTACCACGCTCTGTAGCTTAATACAATGTAACCACTACCTGCCTGTGCTTAATACAATGTAACCCACTACCCACGTACGCTTAAATCAAATTAACCACACCAATACCCGCCTGTAGCTATACATGTAACCACTACCCGCCTGTAGCTTATACAATGCACCACTACCCGCCTGTAGCTTAATACAATGTAACATTGTCCACCTGTAGCTTAATACATGTACCACTACCCCTGTACTTAATACAATGTAAACACTACCTACCCGCACTGTAAGCTAATACAATGTAACCACTACCCGCCCGTAGCTAACTACACTGTAAACTACTACCCGCCTGTGGCTAATCATGTAACCATTGTCCACGCTAGCTTGATACAAGTACCCACTTACCAGCCTGGAGCTAAATACAATGTAACCCTACCCGCTGTAGCTAAATACAGTGTAACCCTACCCGCGTGTGGCTAATACAATGTAACCATTGTCCACCTGTGCTTGATACAATGTAACCACTACCCGCTTGTAGATTAATACAATGTACCATTGTCCACCTGTAGCTTACAATGTAACCACTACCCGCCGCTGTTACATACAATGTAACCATGTCCACCTGTAGCCTAATACAATGTAACCACTACCCCCGCCTGTAGATAAATACAATGTACCCATTGTCCACCTGTATGCTTAATACATGTAACACTACTCGTCTTGGCTTTACATGTAGACCACTACCCTCCGTAGCTAATAACAATGTAACCTTGTCCACCTGTAGCTTAATACAATTAACCATGTCCCACCTGTAGCTTATACAATGTAAACCATGTGTCCACCTGTGAGCTTAATACATGTAACCACTACCCCTGTAGCTTATTACAATGTAACCTTGTCCCCTGTAGCTTAATACAGTGTAACCACTACTCGCCTGTGTGCCGAATACAAGTAACCATTGTCCCCTGTAGCTTTATACAATGTAACCACTCCCGCCGTAGCTTAATACAATGTAACCTGTCTGTACTGTACAACTTAAACACTGACTACCGCCTGTAGCTTAATACAATGTAACCATTGTACCACCTCTAATACAATGTAACCTAGACCCTCCTGTAGCTTAAACAATGACCATTGGCCACTGTACTAAACAATGTAACCCTACCCGCCTGTGTACTAATACATGTAACCATGTCCATCTGTACTGGATCATGTAACACTACTCCGCCTGTAGCTTAATACAATGTACCATTGTACAACCTGTAGCTTAAACAGTGTAACCCACTACCCGTCTGTAGCTCAATTCATTGTAACCACTACCCCACTTGCAGTTTTAATACATGTAACCACTGTCTGCCTTCGCTTGATACAATGTAACCATTCCCAGCTGTAGCTGTAACTTAATAAAAATAACCACCCACCTGTAGCTTAATACAATGTTATCACTGCCTACCTGTAGCAGGATACAAGTGAACAGGTCTAGGAGGAAGTACTTTATTCATTAGGTTTTAATTCACCATTAATAGGTGTTTGTATTAATGTACTTGAAATTATCAGTTACCCATGGCATTTACATTTTTTTTTTGGGGAGATAAAACTGATTAATGTGATGTAAATTGATCCTACTTATATAGATTCCTTTTTATAAATGAGAATAATCATGATTGGTCAGTTTCGCAACTTCTAGTTATTCTTAATGGGGGGTGGAGGGAGGGTATAAATAATTAGATTATAGACTACTGGTGTAGTTCTCCACAAAACACAGCATACACAACAATGCTTGTTCATTTCAATCTGTCATTCTAAAGCCAATCCTTTGGCCCTTTCCCAGCTGTGGGCCAATAGGATCCATCTTCCTCTTCACCATGACCTCACGCTTATTGGGGATAACCAGGGCTACGCCTTGCAAGGTGAAAGTGAGACGATTGGGAGGTGAGAGGTTTCAAATTCACGTGTGTAAACGACTTGCTGGGTTATAAACAAGCAGTGCAGCCTCCACGTATGTAATCCAACATGCAGACATGTGTGGATCATTTTCACATCTCATCAGTTTATTGTGTGTCAGTGTTAACAAACTTTCCATTATTTTTGTATGTCATGTGTTTTGGGTTCATTCATTCTGACACATTCATATCTACCAATACACAACAATTTTGTCTTTAAAATGGAAGTCAGAACTAATATTGTTATTTAGGGCTAGGATGACCCTGTTATAGGTATAAATACCCTATATATATATGGTTCCCTGTGTATTTAGTATATACCCTATAAAGGCTTCACTGTTAATTTATATATATACCCTATAAACCACGTGTAGCCAGGGAGAACCGGATGTGCTTCTATGAGTCATAGGAAATGGTTCGGTCTCCCCAGCTACACTGTGGTTGACTCATTATAGGGTACATGACTTATATAGGGTATATATATATAATATACAGGGAGCCATATGTATAGGGTATATATATAAATTACGGGAGCCGATATAATATGGGTATATATATATATAATAATAATATAATATACAGGGAGCCTTATATAATAGGTGTCTATTATAATATACAGGGAGCCCTATATATCGGGCATGATATATTTAATACATTATACAGGGGAGCCCATATATATATGGGGATATGTTATATATAAATACCCACCCTAATATGTATATATCTATAATATGTACAGGGAGCCAATGAATATGGGTATATTATATATATTATATATATTATAATATACAAGGAGCCCATATATATATATATATCATATAAGGGAGCCCATATATATGGGTATATATATATATAATATACAGGGAGCCATATATATAGGGTATATATATAATATACAGGGAGCCATATATATAGGGTATATATATAATATACAGGGAAGCCATATATATAGGGTATATAATAATATACAGGGAGCCATATATATAGGGTGGTATATCATATAATAACAGGGAGCCCATTATAGATAGGGGTAATATATAAATAACAGGGAGCCATATTATAGGGACACTTATAATATCTATATATATATAATAAAGGGGAGCCATATGTAGTATAGGGTATTGATATATATAGTATAATATAGGGAGCTATATATAGTATATATATATATATAATAAAGGGAGCCTATGATATAGGGTAATTATATACTATATATATATATATATAATTTATATATTACAGGGACATATAATAGGGTAATAATAATATACAGGGAGCCCTATATATGGGTATATAATATAATATCAGGGAGACCATATATAGGGTATATCTAAATATAACAGGGCGAGCCATATATTAGGGGGTATATATTAACCTTATACTGGAGCCAATTATATGCAGTCTTCTTTGGCCTCGTTTATTCCTCTCACTCTTTCCCCCTCCTTTTCCCCCTCTTTTTTACTACTATATTTACATTGCGCCGATGCCAGTTTATTTCATATTCCTCTAGCCCTTGCTTTTCCCCGGCTGATATTCCTTCTTCTCTATACTTACTTTTATCACTTTATACGTCAATATTAATTATACCTAGCCCGTGCTTTACGTTTCTGACTCTTTCACACTATATTTTTTATCACGTCGGTTTTTTCCCTTTCCCTTTCTTAGTACTTGATTGACCCCACACTACCTTACATCTTTTTGGCCGACTTGTCGCTCTTACTTTCTCTCCCCTTTTCTTTGTTATAAGCCTTTTTTTTCCCGGTTGCGTGCACGATTCTTTATTTTGACCCTTCTATCTTTACTCCCACTCTTTTTCCACTATTTATTTCCCTACATATTATTCGCACTGTGGATGCAGTCACTTCTTCTTGTACTCCCATGCGTCTGTGTTCCTTATTATTGCATCCTGAGATCTATTCTTATCTTTCTCACCCCGGGTTTCTTTGGTTCCACCCTTCTTATCGACTCTATGTATTGTGCCACTTTTGGTATATTGGTAACTCATTTCTTATCACGTGTGCTTAGCCCCTATTCTTTATACCCCTCCTTCAGTTGGTCCTTTTATCACCTATTCTTTGTTTTCCCTCTCTTTTCTTCTCCCTTCTCTCCCTTTTCTTTCCCTCTAGTATATTTATCTCTATGACAGTTGGACGGCCTTCCATATTATTTATGTATCTGTTTGGTCCTGCTTCTCTTCCCCTTCTTCTTTTCCCCTTTCGTTTTTACCCTTTTTATTACCGATACGAGTACTTTACCATATATGGGTAGTCCACCCATTTTATGTTCTTTATACGCTTCTTGGCCCCCCTTCTTTGTTATATATTCCTACTATTCCGACATGACCGCACAATCGATTTGATTGGCCTTCTTGCCGCCAGATACTTATTTATCACTCCTCTGAATCTTGGGCACCACCCTTCTTTTTCTCCTTCCTATGTATATTTGTACCCCCTGACAATAGTTCCCTTCTTTGTGTCCCCCCGAGTTCTTTACTTTGATCACGTAGTAGTATGGTTGCCCATGTGAGATTATCTTATATATGAGTTTTTTTTTTTCCCCTTTCCGCTTCTTTTCGCTTCTTTTTTCCCTCCTCTTCTTTTTCCCTCTTCTTTCCCCTTTTTTTCCCCCCATTCTTTTACTTTCTTCCCCTACTCTTTCCCCTTTCTTTCTTTTTTTTCCCTTCTTTTTTCGCCTCTTCTCTTCTTTTTTTTCCCTTCTTCTTTTCCTTTATTTCTTTTCCCCTCTTCTTTTCCCCTCCTCTTTTTACCCCCCCTTCTTTTCCTTCTTTTCTCTTTCCGCTTTTCCTTTTTCCCTTCTTTTATATATATCACAAACCTGTTGAAAGCTTTGGCTTTGCTCTCATCTCTATTCTTATATTCGCCCTTCCTGTTGTTTCCCTATCTTGTATCCCCTCTTTAGCTGTCATACTTGTTATCACCCCATGCGTGTCATAATCCACACTTGATTATCACCTCATGTCAGTTGGTTTGAATTCATCTTCTCTATGATATATCCAGGGCCAGCCATTGCACTGTTTTCTTACCTTACTGTCCCCTTTTTCCCCCGCGTTGCTATACTTTTTATTCACATTCTCTATAGGGACGTCATTTTTATCCATCGTTCTTTCTTTGGTTATAACCATTTCTTATATTACACCACGTGTGTCGCGATTCTTTTACCCACCCAATGTATTTAGAGACCTATGGGTCTTTTTCCAGAGCCATATTTATAGGGTATATATATAATATACAGGGAACCATATATATATAGGGTATTTATACTATATACAGGGTCATCCTAGCACTAAATAACAATATTTAGTTCCTGACTTCCATTTTAAAAGACAAAATTGTTGTGTATTGGATAGATATTGAATGTGTCAGAATGAATGAACCCAAACACATGACTACAAAAATAATGGAAAGTTTGTTAACACTGACATCACAATACACTGATGAGATGTAAAATGATCCACACATGTCTGCATGTTGGATTACATACGTGGAGGCTGCACTGCTTGTTATAACCCCAGCAGTCGTTTACACACGTGAATTTGAACCTCTCACCTCCCAATCTGTCTCACTTTTCACCCTTGCAAGGCGTAAGGCCCTGGTTATTCCAGCAATAGCAGTGAGGTCATGGTGAAGAGGAAAGATGGATCCTATTGGCCACAGCTGGGAAAGGGCCAAAAGGATTTGGCTTTAGATGACAGATTGAAATGAACAAGCATTGGTTGTGTATTGCTGTGTTTGTGGAGACTACACAGTAGTCTAATAATCTAATATTTATAACCTCCCTCCACCCCCCATTAAAGAATAACTAGAAAGTTTGCGAAACTGACCAATCATGATTATTCTCATTTATAAAAAGGAATCTATATAAAGGTATCACATTTACATCACATTAATCATGTTTTATCTCCCCAAAAAAAAATGTAAATGCCATTGGGTAACTGATAATTCAAGTACATTAATACAAACACCTATTAATGGTGAATTAAAACCCTAATGATAAAAGTACTTCCTCCTAGACCTGTTACATTGTATCCTGCTACAGGTAGGCAGTGATAACATTGTATTAAGCTACAGGTGGGTGGTTATTTTATTAAGTTACAGCTACAGCTGGGAAATGGTTACATTGTATCAAGCGACAGGCAGACAGTGGTTACATTGTATTAAACTGCAAGTGGGTAGTGGTTACAATGAATTGAGCTACAGACGGGTAGTGGTTACACTGTATTAAGCTACAGGTGTACAATGGTTACATTGTATTAAGCTACAGGCGGGTAGTGGTTACATTGTATCCAGCTACAGATGGACAATGGTTACATTGTATTAAGCTACAGGCGGGTAGTGGTTACATTGTATTAAGCTACAGGTGGACAATGGTTACATTGTATTAAGCTACAGGCGGGTAGTGGTTACATTGTATTAAGCTACAGGTGTACAATGGTTACATTGTATTAAGCTACAGGCGGGTAGTGGTTACATTGTATCCAGCTACAGATGGACAATGGTTACATTGTATAAAGCTACAGGCGGGTAGTGGTTACATTGTATTAAGCTACAGGTGGACAATGGTTACATTGTATTCGGCCACAGGCGGGTAGTGGTTACACTGTATTAAGCTACAGGTGGACAATGGTTACATTGTAATAAGCTACAGGTGGGTAGTGGTTACATTGTATTAAGCTACAGGTGGACAATGGTTACATTGTATTAAGCTACAGGTGGACAATGGTTACATTGTATTAAGCTACAGGTGGACAATGGTTACATTGTATTAGCTACAGGGGTGTAGTGGTTACATTGTATAAGCCTAGTGGACGAGTTTCTGGTACATTGGTATTAAGCTACAGGTGGACAATGGTTACATGTATTTAGCTACAGGCGGTAGTGGTTCATTGTATTAAGCTACAGGTGGACAATGTTACTTGTATTAAGCTACAGGCGGGTGTGGTTAGTGTAGTGTACTTGTATCAAGCTACAGGTGGAAATGGTTACATTGTATTAACTACAGCGGGTAGTGGTTTACATTGTATAGCTACGGTGGGACAATGGTTACATTGTATAAGCCACAAGCGGGTAGTGGTTAACTGTATTTAGCTACAGGCGGTGGTAGTGGTACATTGTATTTAGTACAGGCGGGTAGTGGTTACATTGTATCAAGCTACAGGTGGACAATGGTTACATTGTATTAGCCCACAGGCGGGTAGTGTTACATTGTATTAGCTACAGCGGGTATGTGGTTACATTGTATTTAGCTACAGGCGGGTAGTGGTTACATTGTATTAAGCTACAGGCGGGGTAGTGGGTACATGTTATAAAGCTACAGGTGGACAATGGTTACATTGTATAAGCTACAGGCGGGTAGTGGTTGCATGTAATAAGCTACAGGCGGGTAGTGGTTACATTGTATTAAGCTACAGGCGGGTGGTAGTGTTACATTGTATTAGTACAGGTGGGTTAGTGGTTCATTTGTATTAAGCTACAGAGGTAGTGGTTACAGTGTATTAGCTACAGGCGGGTAGTGGTTACATTGTATTAAGCTACAGGTGGACAATGGTACATTGTATTAAGCTACAGGCAGGTAGTGTTACAGCTGTATTTAAGCTACAGGCAGGTAGTGGTAATTGTATTAAGCTACTGGTGGACAATGGTTACATTGTATTAAGCTAACGGGTGGTGTGTACATTGTATTAAGCTACAGGCGGGTAGTGGTTACATTGTATTAAGCTACAGGTGGGTAGTGGTTACATTGTATTAAGCTACAGGCAGGTAGTGTTTACATTGTATTAAGCTACTGGTGGACAATGGTTACATTGTATTAAGCTACTGGTGGACAATGGTTACATTGTATTAAGCTACAGGCGGGTAGTGGTTACATTGTATTAAGCTACAGGCGGGTAGTGATTACATTGTATTAAGCTACAGGTGGACAATGGTTACATTGTATTAAGCTACAGGCGGGTAGTGGTTAGATTGTATTAAGCTACAGGCCGGTAGTGGTTACATTGTATTTAGCTACAGGCGGGTAGTGGTTATGTATTTAGCTATATGCGGGTAGTGGTTACATTGTATTAAGCTACAGGTGGACAATGGTTACATTGTATTAAGCTACAGGCGGGTAGTGGTTACATTGTATTAAGCTACAGGCGGGTAGTGGTTACATTGTATTAAGCTACAGGTGGACAATGGTTACATTGTATTAAGCTACAGGCAGGTAGTGGTTACATTGTATTAAGCTACAGGCAGGTAGTGGTTACATTGTATTAAGCTACTGGTGGACAATGGTTACATTGTATTAAGCTACAGGCGGGTAGTGGTTACATTGTATAAGTACAGGCGGGTAGTGGTAATTGTATTAAGACTACAGGTGGACAATGGTTACATTGTATTAAGCTACAGGCGGGGGTAGTGGTGTAGATGGTATATTAAGCTACAGGCAGGGTAGGGTTACAGTGTATTACTACAGGGGGTAGTGGTCATTGTATTAGCTATAGGCGAGTGGTTAGTGTTACATGTATAAGCTACAGGGGGACAATGGTTACATTGTATTAAGCTACAGGCAGTGGTAGTGTGTTACATTGTATTAAGCTACAGGGGTAGTGGTTACATTGTATTAAGCTACAGGTGGACAATGGTTACATTGTATTAAGCTACAGGCAGGTAGTGGTTACATTGTATTTAGCTACAGGCGGGTAGTGGTTACATTGTATTAAGATAGAATATTACAGATATACCGTGACCTGGATGGATGAATATACGATATACCGGGACTGGATGGTGAATATAAGATTACCGTGACCTGGATGGATGAATATTACAGATATACCGTGACCTGGATGGATGAATATTAACAGATATACCATGACCTGGATGGATGAAATTACAGATATACCGTGTCTGATGGAGGATGAATATTACAGATAACCATAACCTGGATGATGAATATTACAGAATACCATGACCTGGATGAATGAATATTACAGATATACCGTGACCTGGATGGATATTACAGTATACCATGACCTGGATGAATGAATATTACAGATTACCATAACCTGGATGAATGAATATTACAGATATACCATGACCGGATGGATGAATATTACAGAGATACCGTGACTGGAAGCATATAAGAGTATACATGACCTGGATGAATGAATATTACAGATATACCATGACCTGGATGGATGAATATTACAGATATACCATAACCTGGATGGATGAATATTACAGATATACCATGACTGGAATGGATGAATATTACCGTATATACTCGAGTAAAACCGAGTTTTTCAGGCTGAAAAACATCTCATGAAAACTCGGACTCGGTTTATACTGAGTCAACCACTTACCTGGGCATTCGGCAGCCGCGCGATCTTTTTCTGTACTGGGCGCTGGTCTGACGTCACTGCCCGGCGCAAGCCGGCAACGGGCAGTGACGTCAGCGGCGCGCCAGTACAGGAATGCGTGCGCGCGGCTGCCGAATGCCTGCCCAGAATGCCGATACAGGGAGAAGAGAGCCCAGGGGAGAAGAGAGCCCAGAGAAGAGAGCCCACAGGGAGAAGAGAGCCCACAGGGAGAAGAGAGCCCACAGGAGAAGAGAGCCCACAGTACAAACTCTGAACTGGGTGGAGGGGGAGGGGGCATTCAAGATGTTTGGAACTACAACTCCCAGCATGCTTTATTAGCTGGGAGTTGCAGTTTCCAACATCTTGAATGCCAAGTGAGGGTGGCATCAAGATGTTTGGAAACTACAAACTCCCAGCTAATAAAGCATGCTGGGAGTTGTAGTTTCACAACATCTTGAATGCCACCCTCACTTGGCATTCAAGATGTTTGGAAACTGCAACTCCCAGCTAATAAAGCATGCTGGGAGTTGTATGTTTCCAAACATCTTGAATTAAGTGAGTGGCATTTCTACCCTCGGTTTATACTCGGGTCAACAATTTTATTAGGATTTTTGCTGAAATTGGTACCTCAGTTATACTTGGGTCGGTTTATACTACAGATATACCGTGACCTAGATGGATGAATATTACAGATATACCATGCCATGATGGAGAATATTACGATATACCGTGACCTGGATGAAGAATATTACAGATTTTATACCATGACCTGGTGGATGAATATTACAGATATACCATGACGGACATGGTATGAATGATATATTACAGATATACCATGACCTGGATGATGAATATTAACAGATTATACAGACAGGAGATGGATGTAATATTACAGATTTATACATGACCTGGATGAATGAATATTACAGAATACCGTGACTGGATGGATGAATATTACAGATATACCATGACCGTGGATGGATGAATATTACAGATATACCATGACCGGATGAATGAGATTACGAATAGTACCGTGACCTAGATGGATGAAATTACAGATTATACACATGACCTGGATGGATGAATATTACAGATATACCATGGACCTGGATGGATGAATATTACAGATATACCATGACCTGGATGAGAATATAAAGAGATACAGTATGACCTAGATGAATGAATATTACAGATATACCAACTGATGGATGAATATTAAAGATATACCATGACCTGGATGGATGAATATTACAGATATACCTGACCTGGAGATGAATATTACAGATATACCATGACCTGGATGATGAATATTACAGATATACCATGACCTGGATGATGAATATTACGATTACCATGACCTGGATGAATAATGAATATTACAGATATACCGTGACCTAGATGGATGAATATTACAGATATACCGTGACCTGGATGGATGAATATTACAGATATACCGTGACCTAGATGGATGACAACCTTCACAAATCATCTGTATATACAAAAAAAATTGAACCACATGGCCCTGTGCTACAATATGTAAAAAGTCCATTCAAATCCCATTAAAATCCTCAGATTCTATTGGATCCCAGGACTAACACTAGACTTTATACATCCAATCAAAATAACAAATCCAAGGCCTGTAATAATTCATTTGGTTGGAATTTGATTCTCCTTTAGTTTATTTCTGTCTCAGCCACACTTTCTCTCCAGCTGTTGTCCAACTAGTCATATTTACATGGATGTCAAAGTGATGAGTGTCTGCTTCTTCCTGTAGACTCCATTAACATAAAACGACATGGGGTGTTGTTGGTCCCAAAGGGAACAAATTGCATAGTAAAGTTTGAATCCTCTAGTGGGTGGGTGGTTAATCTGGTTCTGTTTAAATTCTAATAGTTCAGAGGAAGTTGGTGTGAAGGTCAATGAGCAGATGTTAGATGCTGTTCACCTCTAACGTACAAGAGTTTCTCCTGGGCTGAAGGGACTGTAATAACTTATAATATGTCTAGAATAGATGTGTATTTAGGGAATATGTTAACCTTCCAACAGGAATGATGGACCCAGATCTGGAATGACTTTCAACTCCTTGGCTCTGCCTTAGATCTATTCTAGCCCTGGGTCTTAAAGAAAAATAGAAAGGGAAAGTTTAGGTATAAAGTTCGAATTTAGCTTGAAACATAGGGGAACACGCATGGTTAGCTATACTAATGTGTGTTTGTATGCACTGCACAAATGGCAAGTAAATGTAAAACATCATTCTGATTAAATGAATTCCTTTTTATTATTATGCTTTTATTTTGACATTTTCGTGTATTTTGTTGTATTGTGTATCTGTTGTATTCAATTAGATTAACTGGACTTGAAGTTTAGTTCTTGAAGACGTTTCGCTGTGTAATCCGACTGGATCTCTCAATTCAGAATGACTTGTACAAGAATCGTGGCAATTATGTCCCCTGGAAATCTCCAATTAGCATATCACTGCAAGTGTTAGGTTTTTAGTGTTTGTGATTAGATAGTGGCTAAGAGGTGTTATAGGAACGCCCAGAGTAAGGGTTTAAACAGCATTGTTACATGGAGACAGTTGGTGTCGAAACCCCCACCTCTGTTTAGGCTTGGTTTCTTTATTTTCACATAAATTGCCTCCTTAACACCTCTCTTGAACCAGTCACGTTCCTTTGCCAATATGTTAACATTACAATCTTTAAAGGTATGTTTGACTCCCACCACCCTTTAGAACACAAGCTGGGTGTCATCAGAACCCTGCAACACACAGCTGAGAACATCCCCACTAGCACAGAGGCAAAGGCTAAAGAAATGAAACATTTCAGAGGAGCCCTTAAAACTTGTGGATATCCAGACTGGGCCTTTGTCAAAAGAAGTAGAAGGAAAGAAAAGAACACAAATACCAACAGTGAAGGGGAAAAGCAAGACAGGAGGAAGAACATGGTCATCCCATATGTAGCAGGGGTCTCCGAGAAATTAAGAAGAATTTTCAATAAACATCGTATCCCTGTCTGCTTTAAACCGAACAACACACTGAGGCAGCAATTGGTACATCCGAAAGACCCAATACCAAAACACAAGAAAAGCGACATCATATATGCAGTGCAGTGCAGTGAAGAATGCTCTGATTTGTATGTGGGGGAGACCAAACAGCAACTGCATCAACGTATGGCCCAGCACAGAAGAGCCAATTCCTCGGGTCAGGACTCAGCCGTGTATCTGCATCTTAAGGATAAAGGACATACCTTTGAAGATTGTAATGTTAACATACTGGCGAAGGAACGTGACTGGTTCAAGAGAGGTGTTAAGGAGGCCATTTATGTGAAAATAAAGAAACCAAGCCTAAATAGAGGTGGGGGGGTTCGACACCAACTGTCTGCCATGTACAATGCTGTTTTAACACCTTACTCTGGGCGTTCCTATAACACCTCTTAGCCACTATCTAATCACACCCTTAACACCTGGCTGTGATATGCTAATTGGGATTTTCCAGGGTACATAATTGCCACAGATTCTTGTACAAGTCATTCTGAATTGAGAAAGCCAGTCGGATGACTAGCGAAACGTCTTCAAGAACTACATTTCAAGTCCAGTTGATCTAATTGACTAAAACAGATATACCATGACTTGGATGAATGAGAACCTTCACAAGCATTGTTGTATTGTGGTTGTGTATATGTTGGTCCAACCAACTGATACTTCGTTATTTTTTGAGTTGGTCGGCCTGGAATATCGGCTGTATTGAACCAGGTGTGAAACTGCAGAGGTTTCCTGCCAGGCCACCAGATCAGCTGTTTAAAACTCCGGTACCGGACTGGCAGTAGTTTAAACTAGCTGATTGTGCACACCTTAACTAAGTTACGTCCGTGTGATCAGCTGTTTAAAACTCCGGTACCGGACTGGCAGTAGTTTAAACTAGCTGACTGCGCACACCTTAACTAAGTTACGTCTGCATGATCAGATGGTTAAAACAGCTGATGGCATTACCTGTCCTAAAGGTCATCAAGCCCTCTTAGTCACTGCCCCAACCCCCCCACCCACTGTCGCTAGGGATGTAGTTACGCAACTGCGTCAAATGATGTCACACGTTTTTTCGTCCAAATCAAACCAAAGTATTATTGGGCATGTTGGTAAATCACAATTGTGCAGGTTCCAATGTACTGGCCAGAACAAAATTTCACATGAAGCTTTATTACCCCACTCCACAAAGCCAGAAACTGCGATATTTACCTTGTCCCCCCAAATACATATAAAGAGAATTTCCTCCATACGTTGTTCACTGTATCGACAAGTTATTTTATGAGCTCACATACGTGCACAGGACTGGGCTTGGGGAATAGCTGATGTCATGGGCAATTACATTATAGAGCTTGTAGGGGGGTGGAAATAAGTTAGCTGGCCTGGGGTAAAAAAAAATGTATTAATCTGATTCCTAAAACCACAATAGTTAGAACTAACCTGTTATTCTCCTCTTCACTCTGCCACTCAATAAGTTTCAATCTCCTACCCAAGTGCTTTGAACTTATTACAAGCTCGTACATGCTCAAAGAAGGCAGCTAGGGGAATGGCATTCAGCCACTGGCTGTGGGGTCATCTGTTACATTCATTACATCCAAGTGACAGTTTCTAACTGGAAGAACCAAGAAGCAGAGAAAGAGGTAACAGAACATCAGGGAACCAGAGAGTGAAAGTTTTATTGATTACAAACCGGTGCATCTTTAGTTAGAAATTAAATAAAATTCACAGTGGAAACCTGGACCCCCCCAGCCCTAAGAACGCAATGTTAACCTGGGTCTCCACCATTTCTTTCCCTTTTATCGAACTACCATCCGAGTGTTAGGTGTCAATCACAGCAGTGATGGTGACATTATGGCCAATGATGTATAGTGGATACAGGAGATGAAAATTATCTGAATAAGGGACCAGCACCGTTGGTGGTGAATACTGGGGACCAGTCGCATACACCACACAGACCTCCTACGTTTTTATGGAGAAGGTTGGCCAGGTAAGCACTCCCCTTACTAGCACACTGTCAAGGGAGCTGCACTCCCCTTACTAGCACACTGTCAAGGGAGTGCACTCCCCTTACAGCCCACATGTCAAGGGAGACTGCACTCCCCTATCTAGCACACTGTCAAGGGAGCTGCACTCCCTTACAAGCACACTGTCAAGGGAACTGCACCTCCCTTACTAGAACACATGTCAAGGGCGCTGCACTTCCCCTTAAGCTAGCACACTGTCAAGGGAGCTGCACTCCCTTAATAGACACTGTCAAGGGAGCTGCAATTCCCCTTACTAGCCCCACACGTAGGGACTGCACTCCCCTTACTAGCACACTGTCAAAGGGAGCTGCACTCCCCTTACTGCACACTGTCAAGGGGCTGCAATCCCCTATACTAGCACACGTAAAGGAGCTGCACGGACCTTTTAGCACACTGTAAAAGGGAGCTGCATCCCCTTACTGCACACTGTCAAGGAGCTGCATGACCTTATTAGACACTGTAAAGGGAGCTGCACTCCCCTTACTAGCACATGTTAAGGGAGCTGCACTCACCATTAGACACTGTAAAGGGAGTGCACTCACCTTATTAGCACACTTCAAGGGGCTAGCTCACAACCTATAGCACACGTTAAGGGAGTGCACTCACCTTTTAGCCAAACTGTTAAAGGGAGCTGCACTCACTTATTAGCACATGTCAGGGAGCTTGCACTCCCTGATTAGCACCACTGTTAGGGAGCTTTCACCACAACGTTTTGGGGGGTCATAACATGTGCCCCTTCCTCAGGTGCAACCTGAGGAGGGGCACGTTTATTACCCCCCGGAAACGTTGTGAGAGTCGTGTGGTCTGGTCTTAAAAAGTTACATTTGGAGTGCCACCCTTGCTTTTTGTTATTTCAGTATATAAACTCAATTCCCACCTGATCCAATAGAATTTTCCTTATATCATTTATATGTATGGGCATCTTAGCAGCCCAGCCCATTTTAAGGGACATTCCATTCGCAGACCATGATACTTACCTAGGTCCTGGTGGTCCCGGAAGGAGATACTTTACTGCTTCTTCACAGTCTCCTCTGTTCTTCTTTCTGGTCCTTCCAGTAGCATCTGTTAGGTGACATCATCAGCGGCAAGGAGCATGATCATGATTTTCAAGGGGGGGGGATTCCTAAATGGGTCACCACTTCCACAAGCAAGAATGCAGAATGCGGTTCATGACGATTACAGCCATGTATTTATATATGTATCCATATAATATATTTTATAAATTACTCTCTACTTGCCGTATAAGTATCCCCCCCCCACCCCCCTCCCCCCCCCCCCCCCCCCCACGTAGCCAATACAGATATCCCTAAATTAGTTATAAAGTATATTAATTTAGGGACATAATCCAAACTTGAAAATAACAAAAGAGCGGAGGGCAACAAAAAACGACACCAGAAAATTCCCAAACACGAATATTACACAAGCATATACACATCATGTACGCATTATATACACATCATGTACGCATTATATACACATCATGTACGCAGCATATACACATCATGTACGCATATATTACACCTCATGTACGAATTAGATAGCCACATCATATACGACAGCCATATACACATCATACGCATTATATACACATCATGGACGGCATTTATATACACATCATAGACGCAGCATATACACATATGTACGCATTATTACACATCATTGTAGCATTATATTACACTCAGGTACGCAGTATTTACACATTCCATATACGCAGGAGATACACCATCATGTACGCATTATATTACACATTCAGTTACGCAATTATATACACCTCATGTACGCATTATATACACATCATGTACTGCATCTAGATACACAGCCTGTACGCATTATATTACACATCATATACAGCAGGCATATACCACATCATATACGCAGCATCATACCACATCATGTACGCATTATCTCCACTCATTAACGCAGCAGCATATACACATCATGTTCGACGCATTATATTTAAACATGATATAGCAGAATATTACACATCATGTACGCGTTATATACACACCATATACCCGCATATTACACATCATGTGACGCATTATATAAACATATACGCAGCAGCATATACCCATCATTACGCATTATATACACATCAATATACGCAGCATATCACATCATGTACGCATTAATTACACATCATGTACGAATTAATAAACATCATATACGCAGCCATATTACCAATCATGACGCATTCTATTACACATATATACGCAGCATATACACATCATGTACGCATTATATACACATCATATACGCAGCATATAGAAACATTTCATGTACGGCATTTATATACACATCATACGCAGCATATTAACACATCATGTACTCATTATATGTACACACCTTATACACAGCATATACACATCATGTAACGCGTATAACACATCATATACGCAGCATATACCACATTCAGTACGCCTATATACACATATATACCAGGCATACTACACATCCATGGTAACGCATGTATATACACACATTTATACAAATCATTATACCTCACTATCATGTACGATTATATACACATAATATACGCAGCATATAAACATCATGTACGGCAGTATATACCACATATATACGCAGCATTACACATCATGTACGCATATATAAACATTCATATAACGCAGCATATTACCACATATGTACGGCATATATACACATCTAATACACATCATAATACAACATCAGTACGCATTAATACACACAATAATACGCATGCATAGACACATCATGTACGAATTATATACAATCATATACGCAGCATTTAACATCATGACGGAATATATAAACAGCATATACGCAGCATATACAATCCATGTACGCATTATATACCATAACATTACGCAGCATATTACACATATGTTACGCATATATACACATCATATACGCAGCATATACACATCATGTACGCATTATATACACATCATGTACGCATTATATACACATCACATACGCAGCATATACACATCATGTACGCATTATATACACATCATGTACGCAGCATATACACATCATGTACGCATTTATACCACATCTATTAACGCAGCATATACACGTCATGTACGCATATATACACATCATATGATGCAGCATATACACATCATGTCAAGCATTATAACACGACTGCTCGAGTACGCACACACCAATGTGGACATACACAGCATATACCGCATGGAGATACACATCATGTACGCATTATATAAACATCATATACGCCGGCAATACAACATCATGTACGCATTATATACACATCATATACGCAAGCATATACACATCATGTACGCATTATATACACATAATATACGCAGCATATACACATCATGTACGCATTATATTACACATCATATACGCAGCATATACACATCATGTACGAATTATTAACACATCATATACGCAGCATATACACATCATGTACGCAGTATATACACATCATATACGCAGCAATATACACATCATCTACGCAAGCATATACACACATGTACGCATTATATACACATCATATACGCAGCATATACACATCATGTACGCATTATATACACATCATATACACAGCATATACACATCATGTACGCATTATATACACACCATATACGCAGCATATACACATCATGTACGCATTATATACACACCATATACCAAAAGAATATACACATCATGTACGCATTATATACACATCATGTACGCATTATATACACATCATATACGCAGGGCATATTACACATATGTACGCATGTTTAATACACATCATATACGCAGCATATAAACATCATGTACGCATTATATACACATCATATACACAGCATATACACATCATGTACGCATTATATACACACCATATACGCAGCATATACACATCATGTACGCATATATACAACACATATAACAGCTATATACACATCATGTAGCATTATATACACATCATCTACGCAGACATTACACATCAGTGACCGCAATTATATTACACATAATATACACAGCATAGACAAGTCATGTACGCATTATATACACACCAATTGCAGGCATATACACATCATGTACGCATTATATACACATCATATACACAAGCATATACACAGCAGGACGCATTATATACAACCACCATATACGCAGCAATAAACACATGGACGCATTAATACACACCTATTACACAGCATATATACCACATCAGGAACGCATTATTATACACATCATGTACGCATATATACACATTCATATACGCAGCATATACACATCATGTACGCATTATATACACATCATATCACGCATCATATACACATCAGTACGCAGCATATACCACATCAGTACGCCATTATATACACATCATGTACGCATTATATACACATCATATACGCAGCATATACACATCATGTACGCATTATATACACATCATGTACGCATTATATACACATCATATACGCAGCATATACACATCAGTACGCATTATATACACACCATATACGCAGCATATACACATCAGTACCGCATTATATAAAAACATCATATAGCATTCATATACACAATCATGGGTACGCTTATATACACATATATACGCAGCATATACCACATTCATGTAGCATATATACACTTCATATACCGCACATGCCGCATTATATACAATCATATACGAAATCATGTACGCATTATATACACACCATATACGCAGCATATACACATGCTATCATACTTGGTTAGTCTGTTTTTGATTGAAACTGAAACCATTAGTACAAAAGATGTTGGGTCAAATGAACCATTCCTGAACCCAAAATCTACATTAGGAATTTTTTAAGTGGCACTTCAGGTCTGTTTGTACACAAGTGACAAGACTTGTAGAAACTGATTGTAACAGTCCATGTAAACAATCTATGTAACGTCTGATGTAACAGGTCTATATAACGTCAGTAAACAGTCCATGTAACCAGTCCATGTAACGTCCATGTAACAGCCATGAACAGTCCATGTAACCGTCCATGTAACCGTCCATGTAACCGCCCATGAACAGTGCCATTAACCAGGCCATGTAACAGTCCATGTAACCGTACAGGGAACCGTCTATGTAACAGTCTATGTAACAGTCTATGTAAACATTCTATGTAAACAGTCTATGTAACAATCTATGTAACAGTTAGTAAACAGTCTATATAACAGTCTAGTAACCGTCTATGTAACAGTCTCTGGTAAAGTCTATGTAACAGTCTATGTTAAACCTATGTAACATCTATATCAAATCATGTAAAGTATATGTAACAATCTATGTAACAGTCTATGGTAACAGTCTCTATGTAACCATCTATGTAACAATCTATATAACAGTCTATATAACAGTCTATGTAACAGTCATATAAACATTCTATTGTAACAAGTCGTGTAACCAGTCTATGTAAAAGTCTATGTAAACAGTCTAGTAACAGTCTATGTAAACAGTTCTATGTAACAATCTTATTATATAAAAGCCTATCCTATGAACCATCTTGTAACAATCTATATAACATCTATATAACAGTCTAATAACAATCTTTATAAACCATCTATTATAATAATCTATATAGAGTCTATGTCAATAATCTATAAACAGTCCAGTAAAAATGTATATAACCGTATATGTAAACAAGATATAACAGTCTATGTCAACAATCTATATAACAGGCTATTGTAAAATCTCTATAACAGTCTATGGTATCCAATCTATGTAACAATCTTATAACAATCTATATAACAGTCTATATAGAAACAAATCTAATAAACCGTCTAGGTAATGCAATCTATTAACAATCTATAGACAGTCTATGTAAACTATCTATATAACAGTCTTGTAACAAGCGATTAACCCAGTGGCGAGGGTGAACAATGCGTGATATAAACAAGCGCATAACAGGCTATGTAACATCACAGACAGTCTATGTAAACAATCTATTATAACAGGCTATAAACAATGTCGATAGAAACCGGGTGTGCGATGAGAACAAGCTAGTATAAACAATGCTATAAAACAGCTATGGAACTATCTATATAACAGTCTCTTTGTAACAATCGATAAACCAATCATGTAAACAATATATATAACAATCTATATAACAGTCTATGTAACAATGGATAGAACAGTCTATGTAAAAACAATCTGATATAAACATCTATGAACAATCATGTAACAGTCTATGCTAACAATAGAGAGAACCTTCTATGTAACAATCTGGAATAACAATTCTAGATAACAATCTATATAAACAATCTAGATAAACAGTCTAGTTAACAATCTAATAACCAGTCTATGTAAACAATCTATATAACAAATCTATATAAACAGGTCTAGGTAACAATCTATATATAACAGTCTCGTAACCATCTATGTAACAATCTAATAATTTCAGATTCAAGAAACTCTAGCACAATGCTGTTGGCTTGCTTGCCAGACAATCGATAGTGCTATCCCTCAGCTCTCTACTCCATGAGCTTGAATAAGTCCAAAACAAAGGAAACGAGGGAGCACACTATAGGTGTAGAATCAATAATTTATGTGAAACAACACAAATCTTGATTACCACCTATAGTGTGTCTC
The DNA here is from genome assembly GCA_019447015.1 of Hymenochirus boettgeri. NCBI lineage: Eukaryota > Metazoa > Chordata > Amphibia > Anura > Pipidae > Hymenochirus > Hymenochirus boettgeri. The sequence goes on along the minus strand of JAACNH010000017.1, from coordinate 237,713 downwards.
ACTCGTTTGGCATCTTGTTTTGAACAATTATATAACCCTCTATGTAAACAATCTATATAACGAGTTTATGAACAATCTATATAACAGTCTCGGTAACAATCTATATAAAACGTCGATGTAACAATCATATAACAGTCTATGTAAAAGGCTAGTAAACAACTAATAAAAGCCTATGTACCATCTTGTAAACATATATATAACAATCTATATAACAGGTCTATATAACAATCTTTATAACCATCTATTATAAACAATCTATATAAGAGTCTATGTAATATAATCTATATAACAGTCCATGTAACAAATTTATATAACAGTCGATGTAACAATATATAAAAACAGTCTATGATAAAAACATCTATTATAACAGTCTATGGAACCACAATCTATAGAACAGTCATGTATCCATCTATGTAACAATCTATATAACAATCTAATATAACAGTCTATAATAAAAACAATCTATATAACCGGGTTCTAGGTAACAATCTATATAACAATCTATTAAACAGTCTATGTAACTATCTATAGAACAGTCTTTGTAAACAATCTATATAACATGAGTAACAATCTATAGAAACAAATCTATTATAACAGTCTTGTTTAAACAATCTACATAACAGTATATGTAACAATCTAGATAACAGTCTATATAACATATATATATAACAGTCTATTAACAATATAGATAACAAATATAATAACCGTCGATGTAAATCTCTATATAACAGTCTTTGGAAACAATCTAATAACCATCTATGTAAAAAATCTATATAAACCAATCTATTATAAAAGTCCCTATTGTAAACAAGTGTATTATAAACAGTCTATGTAACACAATCTATATAACAGTCTATGTAACAATCTATATAAGTTATGTAACAATATATATAACCATCTAGAACAATCTATATAAACAATCTTAGACAAATCTATATAACACTCTATATAACAGTCTATGTAACAATCTATATAACAGTCTATGTAACAATCTATATAAACAATCTTATATAACAGTCTAGGTAACAATCTATCTAAAAGTCTATGTAACCATCTATGTAAACAATCTATAATCAGTGTCAGGAACATCAGCACCACTGCTGTTGGCTTGCTGCACAGACAATCGATAGGTGCGATCCCTCCAGCCATCTAAATCCATGAGCTTGAATAAGTCCAAAACAAAGATGCAAACGAGGGGAGCACACGATAAGTGTGAATCAATAATTATTGTGAAACAACACAAATTATGATTCTACACCTATAGTGTGCTCAATCGTTGCATCTTTGTTTTGAACAATCTATAAACATCTATGTAAAATCTATATAACATTAGGTAATCAATCTATATAACAGTCTATGTAACAATCTATATAACAGTCTATGTACAACAAATCTAATAACAGTCTATGTAACCATCTAGTGTAACAATCTAGATACAAGTCTATGCAAACCATCTATAACAGTCTATGTAAACCAATCTATATAACAGTCTATGTAAAAATTATATAACAGTCTATGGGCAACCATCTATATAACAGTCTAGTAACCTCTATATAACAGTCTATGTAACAGTCTAGTCCATGGAACAGTCTATGTAACAGTCTATTGTAACAATCTATATATAAGGCTATGCAACCAAATCTATATAACAGTCTATATACAGTATATGGAAACAGTCAACGTACAGTTTATGTAAGTCTATGTAACAGTCTATATAACAGCTATGCAACCATCTGATATAAAACGTCTATGTAAAACAATTCTATATAACGTCTATGTCACCATCTAGGTAACAATTGATAACAGTCTATTAACCATCTATATAAAACAGTCTATGCAAAACCCTCTATATAACAGTCTATGTAACAATCTATATGAACAGTCTAGTAAACCATCTAATATAACAGTTCTTATGTAACAATCTAAAAGTCTATGGAACGGAAACCATCTAATAACAAGTCTATGTAACACTCTAGATAAAGTCTATGTAACCAGCTATATAACAGTATAGTAACAATCTATACAACAGTCTATGTAACCAATTCTAATAAGTCTATTGAACCATCTATATAACAGTCTATGTGTAAACAAATCTATATAACAGTCTATGCAAACCATCTATATAACAGTCTATGAACAATCTATATAAGCTTGAATCATCTGATAAACATCTATGTAACAATTTATATAACAGTCTATTATAACAACTATATAACAGTCTATGTAACAATCTATATAAGTCACATGCAACCATCTATATAAACAGTCTATTGTAACAATCTATATAACAGTTTATATAACAATCTTATATAAAACAGTCTATGTAAAATCTATATAAGTTTAGTGCAACAGTCTATGTAACAATCTTATAAAAAAGGTCTATGCAACCACTATATAACAGGTCTATGATAACAGTATATGTAACAGTCAATGTGTAACGTGTATGTAAGTCTATGTAACAGTCTATTTCACAGTTCTATGCAAACAATCTAGATTAACAGTATATGCAACCATCTATAAAAGCTATGTAAAACAATCTATAAACAGTATATGTAAAACCATTTCTATTAACAATCGTATAAACCGGTCTATGTAACAAGCTATATAACAGTCTATGCAACCATCAGATAACAGTCTATGTAACAATCATAGAACAGTCTATGTACAATCTATATAAGTCGATGCAACCATCTAGATAACAGTCTATGTAACCAATCTACATAACAGTCTATGAACAGTCTAGGTAAACAATCTATATAACAGTCTAGGTAACAATCTATATAAGTCTTTGGCAACCATCTATATAACAGTCTATTGTAACAATCTATTAACAGTTTATATAACAATCGATATAACAGTCTTATGGTGTAACAATCATATAAGGTCTATGCAACAGTCTATGTAACAATCTATATAAAAAGTATATGCAACTCTATATTATAACAGTATATATAACACAGTATATGTAACAGTCAATGTAACAGGTTATGTAAGTCTATGTAACAGTCTATATAACAGTCTATGCAACAATCTATATAACAGTCTATGTAACCATATATGTACAATCTGTATAACAGTCTAGGTAACCATCTATATAACAGTATATGCAACTATTTAATAACAGTCTATGTAACAACATCTATATAACGTCTATGTAAAACAATCATAGATTAAGTCTATGCAACCATCTATATGGACAGTCTATGTAAACAATTATATATAACAGTATATATAACAGTCTATGTAACAATCTATTATACACAGTTATGTAACAATCTATACAACAGGTCTATATAAGTCGATGCAACCATTCTATATAACAGTCTATGTAACAATCTATATACAGCTATTCAACCAATCTATTATAACAGTATATGTGAACAATATATATAACAGTCTATATAAACAAATCTATAGAAGTCTATGCCATCAATATAACAGTCTGATGTAACAATTAATACAGTCTGATAACAACTTTCTATAACAGTCTATGTAAACAAATCGATATAAGTCTATGCAACCATCTATATAACAGTCCATGTAACAATTATTATAAACAGTTTATATAACATCTATTATAACAGTCGGCTTGTGAGGTTCATCATCCAGGCCCTGGTAATCTGTTTGTATTCAATTAGATCAACGGGACTTGAAATGTAGAGTTCTGAGCGTTTCGCTAGTCATCCGAATGGCTTTCTCAATTTGAAGATATGACTTGTACCAGAATCTGTGGACTCCCTCGTTTTGCATCTTTTTTTTTGAACAATCTATATAACCATCTATGTAACAATCCTATCTAACAATTGTAGCTAACATCTATTGTAACCATCTATGATAACAGTCTATGTAACAATCATATAACAGTCTATGAAACACCTATATAATCAGTCTATGTAACCAGTCTATGTAACAATCTATTATAACAGTCTATGCAACCATCTATAAACAGTCTATGTAACAATCTATATAAACAGTCTATGCAACCATATATATAACAGTCTATGAACAATCGATATAACGTCTATGGTAACAATCTAGATAACAGTCTATTATGTACCTGGAAAATCCCAATAGATATCACAGCAAAGAGTTAGGGCGTGATAGATGTGGCTAAGAGGTGTTATAGGAACGGCCCAGGTAAGGTGCAAACAGCATGTTGGACATGGCAGAACAGATGTGTTGTCGAACACCTCCCCACCTCTATTAGATTGGTATCTTTATTTTCACAGAATATGGCTTCCTTAACACCTCTTGAAACAGTTCACGTTCCTTTTTTGGGCCCCCAATATGTACATTTACAATTTCAAAGGTATGTCATTTATCTTAGATGCAGGTACACGGCTGAGTCCTCTGACCCGTAGGAATTGGGCTCTTCGTGTGTGGGGCCATACGTTGATGCAGTGCTGTTTGGTCTCCCCCCACATACAAATCAGAGGCATCTTTTCATGCACTGCACGCATATATGTGTCACGCTTCACTGCACTGCACTGCATATATGCATGTCGCTTTCTTGTGTTTCGCGTTGGGGTCTTTGGATGAACCAATTGCTGCCTCAGTGTGTTGTCGGTTTAAAGCAGACAGGGATACTGGGTTGGTTTTTTTGTAAAACTCTTCTTTAGTTTCTCGGAGACCTCTGCTACATATGGGATGACATGTTCTTCTCCTGTCTTGCTTTTCCCTTCACTGTTGTATTTGTGTTTTTTCTTTCCTTCTACTTCTTTTGCAAAGGCCCAGTCTGGATATCCCAAGGTTTGTTTAAGGGCTCCTCTGAGACTGTTTATTTCTTTATCCTTGCCCTGTGCTAGTGTGGATGTCTGGCTCTGTGTTGCAGGGTTCTGATGGACCCCCAAGCTTGTGATTTAAAGGGGGGGTGGGAGGTCAAACATCAAATACTGATCTGTGTGTGTGTTGGTTTTCTGTAAACACTCTACTTCCAGTTTACCATTTTCCTTAAATTGTATCTACCAAGCAGTCCAGGTGAAGACAGTTTGTTGTTTTGTATCTCCCAGTGGTGAATTGAAGGTTTTGGTCCACCGCATTGATGTGTTCTGTGAAAAACTGTACTTCCTTCTGGTTGGATTTAACCCATGGTGTCATCAACATATCTGAATCCAGTGGCTGGGTGCTAGCCCTGAATAGGTATTAAGCGCCTGTGTTTCTACCCTCTCCATGTTTAAAGGTTGGCCACAGAGGGTGAAAACGGCAGATCCCATAGCACATCCAGGTTTTTGGCTTTATAGAAAATTATACCTGTATTTGAAATAGGTGGGATTCAGGCACCAAGTCCAACAAAGGAACACACCTGTCTGGGTGAGATCAGTTTCTGCTGGTAGAGAGTGCTGCTTGGCCCAGCCGTTTTATCACCATGTCAACATGCCTCCTGGTGGGGGTATACAGGTGATAGAGCGATGTCACATTCAAGGACACATAGTTTATCTGCACCGAGTTAATATATTTCAATCTTGTTGGTGAAATCCTTGAGAGTTCTGGATGTGATGCTTAGAACTTCCCACAAAGGTCCTAAGATGGTTAGCGAGATATGTTTGCCAACCTTGTAGGTTACAGAGTTGATGCTGCCGACTGTAGGTCTTGCTGAGTTGGGGCCACTTCCTATGTATCTTTGGGAGTCCATATATGCATGATGGCCCTCACCAGGGTAGGAGGCGATGTGATACATTGCTCGGTCAATGGCTTATCCTTTTGAAGCTGTGTAGTAAGTCTATGAACTCTTTTCTTGTAACGGCTGGTGGGATACCTTGTTTTAAAGCCTCCTTAGTGTTGTTTATCGGCCCCAGGAGCATGGTCACCTTATCAGTGGTTGTCTGAGGTAGTTAAGTACCACTGTGTGCATCTGTGGTTCAAGAGAGGTGTTAAGGAGGGTCATTAGTGAAAATAAAGGAACCAAGCATACATAGAGGGTGGGGGGGTCGACACCAACTGCACTGACATGTTACTATGCTGTTTAACACCTACTCTGGGCGTCCTATAACACCTCTTAGCCACTATCTAATCACACCCTTAAACATGGCTGTGATATGTAATTGGGATTTTAAGGGGTACATAATTGCCACAGATTCTTGTACAAGTCATTTCTGAATTGAGAAAGCCAGTCCAGAGGACTAGCGAAACTCTTCAAAGAACTACATTCAAGTTCCAGTTGATCTAATTGAATATTAAAAGATCTAGAAACAGTCTATTGTAAACAATCTGTATCTGTAGGCAACCAGGAAATTTGGAAAATAAGCAGACGCCACTGTGCAGGCAGAAATGGCGAACACCCCCCCCCCCCAACAATTGAGACTGGGCATGCTCAAGAAGAGGCAGCTAACGGGATTAAAATAAGTCATGGTCTGTGGATGTCAAACTGTCAAAATTCCAGAAATGACAGTTACTAACTGGAAAGAGAAAGAACCAGGAACCAGAAAACAGGGGAGGAAAACAGGATCATTGTGCATGTATTTCAGGTAGACTTATATATTTTTTCAAATTCAAACTGTTACCTTGGGTTTTGGGGGAGTGATTTACCTGTATGTAAGTTTAATTTTAGGGCGGGACTTGTCCTTTAACCTTGGTTTGCCTTCACATATATTTTGCGGATAGTGGCTCCTATGAGCCATGTGCTCCCCCATTCCAGGGTCAATGTGCCCATTGGTTACATCATTGAAGGACCCGCAATGTGTGTCCCCAGGCTGAGCATTGCACTTGGGTACAGGGCGTTGTTCCGAGCTACCAGCTTGACAAGTTGTGGTTAAAACTTTCATTACAAACAGAGGTGAGGTTTACCCCAACTCTCTGACTCTATTTACTCACATTTCCTCTTTATTCCATCACGATGTAACCCTATACGGGGGGAGGAGAGATTCAATATTGCAGGCTGCGTTACGTACCTTAGCCGATCCCGCCAATACAATACCTGACGTAAAACAAGTCTCACTTACGGTATTACATTGCGGGATCGGGCTGAGGGTAAGAGCGTGGGTTTAACACCTCCCCACAACTAGCATTAAGTTTTGCGCTACCAAGTAGCGCAAAACATAACGCTTTGGGTTGGGATCTATAGCACGGCGCTATTACTAAAAACAATTTGGAATGCGCCGCGCTATAAAATCGGCTCTAAAACCCAACGTTAAGCTGAAATTTACTCAGGTTGTATTTATTGTGGAAGACAAGGATTATAGAAAAGATTTGTTTTTAGTTTCATTCACTAAGGCTGGGTACACACGGTAGGAATTTTGTCCTGACTGAGCGTTCGGCCCACGGACCAATGAATGTCGGTCCTGGCAAATAGTGAACGACAGTTGTGCTCACGACCTGATTGTCGGCCCAATACGGGAACCCACGCAATTGGCTGGTTTTAATGCAGTTCTAAAAAGGCGGTTGGTGGTGTTGAGCTCGGTTGAAGGCAGCCGCCCTATACCATTCAGAGATTTTGGGCGGTTGTTAGTGTGTGGAGTAAGGTCCAGCTCCCCTAAAGAGGAGGAGGGGAAAGGGAAGTATCCCTAAGGAAGAAGAGAGAGGTCTTGGGGTACATTACATCGGTGTGTGCGACGACACTGTAGCCACATGGACTATGACGTACATGTATCGAACTGCGATCTGTGTGTCGACCTCATGGTGTCCCGTCGTCATTAAGTTTAAACGATTTGTGTTATGGGATTGCATCATTCTATGGTAATCAATGAATATCATGTGTAATGTTTTCCCAGTATCTCATTAATATGTAGTTATGGGGAGGGTTCTTAGTAAACCATTTTTAATTGTCATGTGTTGAATGATGAATTCATCTTGTATATGTGTGGCAATTGGGCTACTGGCTCTTGAAATGGGGCGTGGGGTTGTCCCCCAAAATGTACCACGATATGTAACCGGCTACTGAAAATAATGATTTCACTTTATTTGATGGAGGTGCGGGGTCTTTGCAGATTCTTGGGGCAGACACAGACAGACAGACACCACACACACACCCCGACCCCCGACCCACAGACAGACCGCCCACACACCAACACATCCGACACACACTCCACAACAGAGACAGACGGGACCACAACATACAGACCCACACACACACACAGGAGACATACAGTACACACACAGTACCTACCGACCCACATACTACTCCACACACCAACAGACCCGACGAAAAAGACAGTACAACACACCACAGAGGACAGACAGGACACCACACACAGACCGACCCACAGGGACAGACCGCCACACACAACAGGGACCGACCGACCCACAGAGACAGACCCGCCACAACACACAGGACAGACACACACACAGCACACACCGACCGACCAATGACAGACAGGCACACACAACACAGAGACAGACCGGACCGACACACCGAGACAGACAGACACACGAGACCGGACCGACCCCTACAGACAGACCGCCACAGAACCAAACCCCCAACCGGGCCACAACCGAGACAGGATCGACACACACACCACAGAGTACAGACAGACAGACAAACACACGAGGACCGACCGACCCAACAGAGCAGACCGCCACACACACAGACGAGACACCACACAGAGACAGGCACACAACACCAGACCGACCCGACCCACGACAGGACCGCCACCCCCACAGGAGCGACCGGGGACAGCACAGACAGACACACGAGAGACCAGACAGACACCAAAAAAAAAAACACCACACCACTACTACACACCGACCCGACAGACACACGCGCCAAACACCCACACCACCGCCCACACACAGATGACATACCGACACACGAGAAAGACACACACACGCCACACACACACACACCGCAACCACCACACACACACACCACCTCCACACAACTAGTACAGACGACACACATACATACCACCCACACACACCGGCCACACATACATACCGCCACACACAGTGTATAAATACCTACACACATACCTAAGGCTAAACAAACAACATACATATACACACAGTTACATAAATACAGGACACACACACCTGACACAACTACATATACCCCCCTTATAAACGTTTGCCCAAACCATGTGATACCAAAGTGTTACAATCCGCGGACTCTACCTTCTGCGCATGTTCACTTACCCACAATTTGCACTAGTCTTATCTCTTGTTAAATCAGGGCGGAAGCGATGTTGAAGATTCTTTTTCCCACGGGCCCAACGTCATCAGTAGCGCCCGCCCTCTTGACGTTGCAGTGTGGACGGTATGGAGTTGGGTTGTCTAGTTGTTGTGGGGACTTTGTAGAGGGAGGAAAGGCTTCGGTTGGGGGGGATGGGACCGGACGAGGAACCGGTGTTTTGCTCTACCCTGGGACCGCTTCTCCTCCTGCTGCACTGTGTCGTTGTGGTAGGAATTTGATCTAGAGCTGTTGACAGACCGTCGGAGGTAAGTGACAGGAAAGGAAGCCAATTAATAGTGCGGTGGTAATACAAACTCCCTGCATGCCTTACAAAACAGAGGTGTACACAAATCCCAGAATGCCTTACCAAACGCTTGTAGTACAACGTCCCAGCATGCCTTCAAAAACAGATAGCACAAAACTCCCAGCCAAGCCTTTCCAAAAACAGCTAACCCCTACAAATCCCAGCATGCCTACCAAACAGGCTGTTTACACCCCAACTCCCAGCATGGCATACCAGAGCTAGCACTGCAAATCCAGCATGCCTTATCAAACAGTGCTTCTACTACAACTCCCAGCACGCCTTATGAACAGAGCTTGCCATACAACCTCCCACATGCCTTACCAAACGAGCTATAGCACACAAACTCCAGCATTGCCTCTTACAACCAGAGCCTTTGTGTGTGTGCCCTGAGGCTTACTTCCTGTGCACATGTCGAAGGAGAATGGGTCATAGCATATGAACAATAGCGATTGGGTGATGCCTTCCCTATGTGGAAGACGTTTTAGAGTGATTAAGGTTAAATTATGTACAATGACATTTTATTACATGCCCTTTTTAGTAGCAATTTCCAGTAAATATCTCTAGGAAACCCTTTAAAAATGGGCCGGCCAATGAACCTCGAAATCTACCAAAAGGTAAATTTTGGCATAGGTTTGTCACAGCCCCTGGGGGGACCAATGGGTAATGAGTACTGGGGAGTGACATTTTCACTACTGTACAGTAGAATGATGATAAATATGAATGCTGGTTAAGTAATCCGGAATTAGTTGACATTTTGTCCCAAATCATTTGGATTGGAACTGCTTAAGAGTGCCTGAACAAAGCCGTCTATATAAAGTAAATGTTTATTGGATTAAAGTAGTGACCAATGACCATCGTCATCATTTAGCGAATTCATCGTAGATCGAGCAAACACCAATCTCTGGGTTTGAAAAGAGTAATTGTTAAATCGATTGGGTACAATCATTTATAACGATCTTTATCGTATTATAGGCTAATACTGGACGTATACTGCATAGTTCAGATCAGGTTGAAACTTACTCTCGTACACACGTAGGATAATTGCGTACGATGCAAAGCCAACGATACGAGCAATTGCACGTATTCGTACGGGGAAATATAGCGCCAATGACGGTAAACTAATGTCGCTTTGTCCTACGATCAGCAGGGCGGATTTGTTCCTGATGATTATAGGATATTTGTACATGGGTCGGCCAAGCAGAGTATCGTTAACGCTCACGAAAAAATAAATAACAAATGGCGCAATGCGCAGCTTTCGTAATGGGGCAAAGGATACGAATGTAATTTACGTACGAAGTCTATATCTAAGAATTATCATGGTGAATTATTGTTGCTGTCTGTTGTACAATTGTCGTTTCCAATTGAGGACTTAACGATAAGGTCGTAACGTCGTCGGCTGAATCGTACGAAAAATGATCCAACGTGGTGACGAGGCTTTTAAAACACATAAATCTATTTCTATTACACTACACAGTTTTTTGCTTCCAACATTTCCCCCGCTCTGGCTTATTCATTTTATCACTGGAAGTGGAAAATTCACAAAAAGACTCGCCCCAGGCGTTTGGTGGTAAATCGGGGGACTGTGGGAGGTGCGATAGCAGGCGTAGGGCCGTGTACAAATTTTATTATAAATCTCACTTGGAAGTAGTAATTGTTATGATGGGCTAATCCAAATGAGATTTGTTTTCTAAACAACCCAATTACAGACAGATGCTTAACAGGGGGGGGGGGAGGAGGGGACGGAGGAGACAGTTGTGACAACTTCATGTAGTGATACAAAAGGGGAAACCAAATCTCTAAATGATGTGGCGAAATTTCCCCTCCCACGCAACTGGATTGTAGGCATTCGCAATGTATAAATTACGGTTGGGATTTTCGCCTATGCTGCTGTAAACGAATATGAAAAATGCATTAGATTTTTATGGAGAAGGTTGGCCAGGTAAGCACTCCCCTTACTAGCACACTGTCAAGGGAGCTGCACTCCCCTTACTAGCACACTGTCAAGGGAGCTGCACTCCACTTACTAGCACACTGTCAAGGGAGCTGCACTCCACTTACTAGCACACTGTCAAGGGAGCTGCACTCCCCTTACTAGCACACTGTCAAGGTAGCTGCACTCCCCTTACTAGCACACTGTCAAGGGAGCTGCACTCCACTTATTATGGAGAAGGTTGGCCAGGTAAGCACTCCCCTTACTAGCACATTGTCAAGGGAGCTGCACTCCCCTTACTAGCACACTGTCAAGGGAGCTGCACTCCCCTTACTAGCACACTGTCAAGGGAGCTGCACTTATGCAACCATCTATATAACAGTCTATATAACAGTATATGTAACAGTCAATGTAACAGTTTATGTAAGTCTATGTAACAGTCTATATAACAGTCTATGCAACAATCTATATAACAGTCTATGTAACAATCTATATAACAGTCTATGTAACCATCTATGTAACAATCTGTATAACAGTCTATGTAACCATCTATATAACAGTCTATGCAACCATCTATATAACAGTCTATGTAACAATCTATATGTATCTTACGCACAGAGGGCTTACACACAGGGTCTTGTGGGTGCATGTTGGATATTACTTCTCCCCTTTCACACTGGGAAGCAGCCACCACAGGGGTGGTGTGGGGTCTTACCCGCCACCTTCTTGGACCATTCCCCATGTTTGAAATTAGGATCTCACTCTGTTAATAGTGGTATGTTTAGTTTTGTAAATTTTTGTGATGTTGTACCTAATTATAAGTTCAGTGCTTTATATTTTTCCATGCTTCTTGATGGCTCCCCTCACTCAATGGTTACAGAGAATCAGTTACTACGTACATTAACACCCTTTCCACTCAGAGGTGCGAGCCGCGCCAATCTACCTGCTTGGCCCAGCGAAAGCCCGCGTACTGTGTAGAACTGAATTGCGAAACACAACTACAACCTAAAGGTGTGAAAAGTCACAAGAGGTGGGGGAAGTGAGGCAGGGCTCGCAGAAAAGATGGTAAGGCGTTTTCACGGAAAGTTTTTATAATCGGCGCCCTACTACGTAAGTTCGCCGCGACGATAAGAAGATTTAATTTATTTTACAGTTTTTTGTAGCCCACACGAGAACCATGGAAGGGGTGGCAATTTAATAATTAGCCTTACTAAATGTATGAATCCCTTGGAGATTTAACTATTTTAACGATTTTAGTTACCCATGTTCCTTCAGATAATAATATACTATAATATTTATATGAAAATCAGCATCATCATTATAATCAAAATCCTATTATATAATATAGACAAATAATACAACAATAATTATTATATTAACAATAAATATAATAATAATAACGACATTATTAATAATAAATATAATCATACTATTAATCGAAATAATAATAAATCATATTAATAACTTCTAATAATACAATAATGATAGAATAGACAACAAAAACATCACATCTCCACCCCATAATAAAACATTAATACTAATACAAATATAACAATCATAATAATCCATTAGTGTGGCCAAGTATGAGGTTCAATTTTGGTTTTTTGGGGGTGGTTACATGCCATTAGACTATACCACTGTGTCTGAACTTTCTGTTCGATTCACCTTTGGGTGGGTCGGGGAACGCTAGTCCCCTCATAAATATCGGTTCACACCTGGTAACTATCGACCTCTGTAAGCCTAACATCATGTGGTAGGAAAGGTGATGGAAACCGTTGTTCAATGGGATCATATCCCCTTGGACTTTGTCTCCGACTGATCTATTAGTCCCCGTTCATTCAAGCCCCTCTGCCGTCATTCACCATCCATTAACACCTTCAATGTACCATAAAACCCACCTCCTACCTCCAGGGCACCATATATACCTGTTCTGAGACTGATCACATCTTACTACACTACCCATAATGACCCAACCCCCTTTCCCCCACATCGCCATGCTCTGTACAGCTACCTGATTCCCAACATTATGTCTACCTCCCCCTGACTTCCTCTCACTGTACAGCTCTTTGGGCAGGATGCCTCTCTCCTATTGTAGGCTTATTTTTGTGTATTACCTGTCGAGTTTCAAACCTTTGGTAAATGTAATTACTTTGATCTTACCCTGTGTTATTTGTTAGTGTAGACTAGTGTATTGTAAATTGGGCCACGGAGATTTTGGCGCTATATAAATCAATATAATATAATCAATTAGTAGTAGTCAGCATGGAATTTATGGAAAAGATCATGCCAGACACAATTTAATTGGGGTTTTATGAAAGAAGTGAGTTTGAAATGAGATTGCAGGCACAGCGTGGAATGGTGGTTATCATTTGATTTTGCCAAAAAGCTTTTTTGCTCTGTCCACATAGCGACTAATGTATAAACTGAGGACTGTTGGCCTTGAGAAAACATTTGTTTTTCATTGAGATAGAGAACTGGTTTATTGGACCGCAAACAGAGAAGTGGTGGGTTATGGACTCTTACATCTATGTTGGGCGTAAAAAGTTCTAAGCGAGTGCCTCAGGTTCTGTCTGGGGCCGCTTTCTTGGTAATCTGTTTAGTAAATACTTAGAAGGGGGCCTTGAAAGCAAGGTCCTCTGGGTTTTGCTCATGAACCACTAACATGCAGAGCTTGGAACACTTCCAATGATGTGGCACAGGCCTGGCAAGCGACCGCTAGTACATTTATTCAAATGGGCCATTAGCTGGCCGATGGTGATTCAATGTTGATAATATGTCAACAGGCATTGTGCATCTTTGGGGTTTTACAATCCCTTTGGCCCCCCCCTAACCTATAATACCTCTGTTGGTAAGTGATCTGTAAAGGGAAAAGATTTGGGGGTCTGGGAGATAAGAACACCTTAGCCAGTAAGCAACAATGGCCATGCACAGCGTAGACTAGCGAATATGGTGCTTGTATAAAAGGGGAAGAAGTTCAAGAGAGAAAAAATTATTATTCTCACCTCTTTTACAAAGGCACTGGTAAGGCCTCTTTGGATTGCGGGTGCAGTTTTTGTGGAATCCCATATCAAAAGGGACTCTTGGACAGTATGAGAGAGGGGCCAACTAACTAATAGAGGGGAATGGAGGGGCTTGAATATCCAGGCCAGATTAAGACAAGTTTTAGGTTGCTTTTACAATGGAGAAGCTGACGTTTGCCGTTGGGGACTGTTGTTCCCACCAACATCTATAATGGCCATCGTAAACCTCCTGTGCATTCTTCTGATTAATACGGTACAATCGAGGAGACCACATTGACCTCCTTTAAAGGGTGAAGTCGTTCCACCCCATCAGAATGCCCGGCATCTTGGGCGATGTTTCCATGCTACTGGGTGTTAAGTTACAGAAGTAGCTTGAGGGTTTAAGGTGGAAATTAAGGGACAAGTTGTTTTTAAAGATCTGCTGAATGGGGGTAAAGGAATCCGATTACAGTATGCTATATAAGAAAGAATGCGCCCCTTCACATTATAATCAAGGAAGACGCCACCACCCCCCTCGGAGCTTCCTTCACTGTCATTAAAATGAACACTAGAATAAGAACACTAAGCGATGTAGTTAAGGGTAAGGAAACTACGTCGTGGTAATATACCCTTATATTACCTGTAAGGGGGGGGGCATTAGTCCCTTTTATTATACATGGGTCATCTAATTAGGGGTATATATATATTACTATGAATACTAAGAGCTTGGAAGCTTCAATGGGGAGGTGTATGTGGAATATAGGTATAATTAGAATAAAAACTCACACTTACTGCGTAGTTTATAGTTTTTCACTAAAATATAAACCACGCCACCTATCCAACCATGGGTAACTCCTGTCACTTAAAAGAAAAATATTTTAGTTTAATTTCCACAGAACAATGTACATAAAATCAGCTGAGCACTCCCGTGTTAATCTTTGTGGCGTCAGGGTAGTTAAAACTGCCGGTTGGTCCGTAATGATCAGCCCACAGTGGTCAGCCGGTAACGCGGATGTTGGCTTCACTAAGTATAGGAAATGGTTCGGTCTCCCCATGCTACACTGGTTGACTCACCTTTAGGTAACTGACTTAGTATAGGTGCGCTATAATATATAAATATATCAGGGAGACATATAGTATAGGGTATATAAATTATATATTATATATAATATACAGAGCCCAATATGTACTAGGTCTACTATATATATATTACTATACAGGGAGCATATTAATCGGGTTATATATATTATATAATATACGAGGAGCCATATATATATCGGTCTGATTATATATAATACTATTATACAAGGACTATTGATTATTAGAATAATATATTACATAACAGGGACAAAAATAGGGCTATTCTATAGTATATATATATATATATACCAGACTATAATATATAGTCATCATCTATAATATATCAGGGAGCCATATGTATACGGGTATAAATATATTATTATAACTTATATATATATATACCTATATCAAGGATCCAATATATACGGGTATATATATATATATAAATATAAGGAGCCATAATGTTAGGGTATATATCATATATATATAATATAGATATATAATATCATGAGCCATAATATATAGGGTATATTATATACGGAGCCTTATAAAGACCTAAAAGGAGCCATATATATAGGGTAATAGTCATTATAGACTATATATATTCAGTGAGCCAATGGGTAATATTATTTTTACAGGGAGTATATATAGGTTAATATAGAACAGGGACGCCATAGATATAGTTATATATATTCGAGCTTATAGTTATATTATAGAAACAAGGTCTCTTACACATTTAAGCATAACAGTTATCTACTATAAATATTTATTCCTGACTTCCGTCTTTAAAAATAAAAATTGTTTGTTTGATCATATGGCATTTATTTGAATTGTGTCAGAATGAATGAACCCAAACACAATGCTACAAAATAATGAAAGTTATGTTACAACTGACATCACAATACACTGGATAGACGATGTAAAATGAATCCACACATGTTCGCATGTTGTGATTACATCGTTGGTAGGCTGCCCCTGCTTGTTTATCTAACCACCAGCAGTCTTTATACACCACTGAAATTTGAAACCTCTCAACCCTCCCTCATCTGTCGTCACTTTTCACCCTGAGGCGTAATGGCCTGGGTTATTCCAGCATGCAGTGCGTCACGCTCGTGAAGTAAAAGATGGGATCCAGTTGGCAACGCTGCGGAAGGGCCAAAAGATTTTGGCTTTAGATGAACGATTGAAATTTGAACAAGCTTGTTTGTATATTGCTGTGGTTTTTGTGGAGTACTACACTTAGTCACATACATATTAACTATCGCCTCTCACAAAACGATACCACCACCCCACGAAATCAACTCCATCCCCCGCAACTACCACCGACCCCAACATGCGACACCCACCACACTTCAACCCACGAAGCATATCAAACCTCATAAACCCCAATTCTATCTCTGGAAACTGAACGGACTATCAAGGACTTTATTCCTCATTTCTAAAAAAGTGAACTAAAAAGGTAATCACATATTACATCAGCATGAATCATGTTTTTTATCTCGCCCAAAAAAAATTGGTAAAGCCATTGGGTTAACTGATAATTCAAGTACATTATAATACAACACCTATTAGATGGTGAATTATAACCCTAATGATAAAAGTACTCTCCTCTAGTACTTAATTGTATCCGCTACAGGTAGGCTAGTGATACACATTGTATTAAGCTCGACAGGTGGGTGGTTTTTAATTTTTATTAAGTTCAGCTCAGCTGGGAAAATGTGGTACATTGTATCAAGCGACAGGCAGACAGTGGTTACATTTGTTTAAACTGCAAGTGGGGTACACAGTGGGATAAAATGAATTGGGAGCCTAACAAACGGTAAGTGGTTACCGGTATTACAGCCTACAGGGTTTAACAATGGTGTTACTTGTCCTTAGCCTACTGGCGGCTACTGGATTAAGTGGTTCTACAAATTGTAATACGCTACAGATGGACACAATGGGTACATTGTATTAGCCAACTCAGGCGGGTATGGTTTCTTGTATAGCTGAGGGGAAAATGGTTCATGTTATGAGCTAGGAGGGTAAAGTGGTTCACATTGGCTATTAATCCTACACGCTTTAAACAATATGTTAACATTGTACATTAAAGCTAACCAGGGCGGGTCTAGCAGGTTTAACAAATCTATCCAGCCTAAAGATGGACCATGGTTTTTTTATCTTTACAGTGTAATTAGATACAGGCCGGGTGAGTGGGTTCAGTGGTGTAGCTACAACGGTGGAACAATGGTTACATTGTATTGCGCCCACATGCGAGTATGGTTTTACCACGTTAAATTGAAGCTACAGATGGACATGGGGTACACTGTAAATCCCTACCAGGGGTGGTTTAATGGTCTACCACTTGCTAAAGTAAGCTTCCAGGGGGAACAATGGTTTTACATTGTGATTAAGCCCCTACAAGGGGACCAACTGGGTACCTGTAAATAAGCTACAGGTGACAATGGTTTGATTTACATTGTAATTTAAAATTCTTTACAGCGGGTAGGGTTAACTTGTTTAATTACCCATGGACCGAGTTGTGGGTTACATTGTTTAATACAGCTAAGATCAGGACATGGGTTTCATCTGTATTTAATCTCCAGGCGCTGGAAGTTCGGGTTTCACACCTAACCATGTGTTGAAAAATTAAGCTTACAGGTTTGGAAACCAAATGGTTACAATTGTTTAATTTAAAGCGACAGCCGGGTAGTTGTTTAACAGTGTACTCATCTTTACGGTGGACTGGTTTCTTTCGTTGTTATTATCTAACAACGGGTATTGTGTTTTGACATTGTAATCAAGCCTACGGTGGGACAATGGTTACAATAATTTTTAGCCATTAGCGCGTTTGCTTGGTTTCACACTGTATTCTATGCTTTTACAAAAAAGTACAGGCGGGTTGTGGTTTACATGTCATTGACACCTACAGGCGGTATGCAGTTTTACATTGTTTTATCAGCTCAGGTGGACAATTGTTTTTTTAACATTGTTATTCCGCAAATGCGGTATAAAAGTTAAACTTGTTTTAGCTACAGCGGGTAGTGGGTTTGCATGGTATTTTAGCTACAGGCGGTAGTGGTGTTACATTGTATTAAGCCTACGGCGGGTAGGTGGTTTACATTGTATCTTAAGCTACAGGTGACAATTCGGCGTTCATAACTTTGTATTCCGCCTTACCAGGCCGGTATTGGTTTTTTTGCATGGTAAAGCTACAGGCGGGTTAGGGGTTTTTTGGGAATTAATCTAACAGGCGGGTATTGGTTACCATTTGGTCATTAGCTACCGGTGGGTAGTGGTTTTACATTGTTTAGCTACAAGGCAGTATGTTTACTATTGTGAATTAATCTACAGCGGGTAAGTTGGGTTACATTGTGTTAATTAAGCGACAGTCTGACTGGTTTACCATTGTCATTAATCGACGGCGGGTAGTTGGTTACAATTTTATTTAAGTAAGCTACAGCGCAGGGTATGGGTGTTACATGGTAAATAAAGCTAAGTGTGGCACACTGGTTTTAACATTTGTTATTACCAGACAGGGCGGGTAGTTGTTCTGGGACACGACGCCACGGCACGGTAGGGTTAATTGTATGAAGCAGAAAGGTGGGTTAGTGGTTAAATTGTACATTAAGCCTGACAAGGCACGTAGTGGTTTACCATTGTACCATTAAGCTATCATCTGCCGAAACCCATGGGGGGGTACATTGGTTTAAGCTACTTGTGGCACATGGTTTTTACCTTGGAATTAAAGCTCAGGCGGGTATGGTTTAACAAAGTGGATTAGCTACGGCGGGTATTGCATCTTACCATTGTGGAAGCTACCAAGGGGGAACAATGGTTTACATTGTAATTAGTTAAGGCCGGGTAGTGGGTTAATTGGCATTAAGCTACTGCCGGAGTGGTTTACATTGTAACACCAATGTTAGCTACATGCGGGTAGCTGGTTACAGTGGTAGTTAGCTGATAATGCGGGTATGGAATTGTTTAAGGGCGACAGGTGGAAAATGGTTTACATTGTATAAGCTAACAGCGGTTAGTGGTTACATTGTAATTAAACTACAGCGGGTTAGTGGTTGAACATTGTAATAAAGTAACAGTGGGAACAATGCGCGGGTTTTTCCTAGAGGGCGCGTCCAAAGATCAGGCAGGTGAGGGGGGTTCCATGTCCATTAAGCCTACAGGCAAAGGGAGTGGGCTTTACATTGTCATAAGCTACTGGGAACAAGGGGTTACTTGTATTAACTACAGCGGGGAGTGGGGTTACAGTGTATTAAGCGGGCGGGTATGTTACAAACATTGTATTAGCCCTACAGGTGGGACATGGGTTTTTACATGTCTTAGCGACACGGCGGTTAGTGGTTTAGATTAGTTAGAACGATACAGGAGGAAGGGTTAGCCTTGTTCTTACTAGCTCCGCGGGTAGTGTTTTACATTGGGTTTCTCGCTATTAGCGCCGGATAGTGGGCTACATGGTAGAACCCGACAGGTGGACCAGGGGGTGACATTGTTTAGATTACAGGCCGGGTTAGTGGTTACAATTGTAATTACGCTACGGCGGGTATTTGTTTTTACATTGTATAAGCTGAACAGGTGGCCAATGGGTTACATTGTATCTAAGCCCTTACAGGCCAGGTGTGGGTTTTTTTACTTTGTATTTAGCTTACAGCGGGTAGGGGTTAATTGTATTAAAAGGATATTACAGATATAAACCGTTACCGGATTGATGAATATAACAGTATCCGTGACCTGGAAATTGGATAAATTAAACGATTACCGTGACCTCTGGATGGTGAATGTACAGATTTCCGTTCCTGGATGTGGTGAAATAATAAACAGATGATACCCAAGTACCCTGGAATGGAATGAATCATTACAGATATACGTGCTCCTGGATGGTTAATATGACAGAAATACCATAACTGGAATGAAATAAATATTACAGATATACACTGAAACTGGGATGAATGATATTACAGAATATAACCGTGACCCTTTGGATTGGTATTACGTATTCAATTAACCCGTGGTAACTGAATTTACAAATTATACCATATACCTGGATGAATGAATATTTACAGATCATCCTCCCTGACCTGATCTGCTGAGTCTTAACACGAATATCCGTGACCCTGGCAATGAATACGGATCACCATTACATACAACATGAAACCTGGAAATAATGATTTAAGATTAAACCATGAAACCCTGGAATGTTTAATTTACAGATATACCATAACCTGGATGTCGAATGAAATTACAGATATCCCAGACCCCTTGGGAGGGGGAAAATGAATTTACCCGTTATATACCTCGACGTATATCCGGCTCTTTTATCAAGCCGACAAAATCAGTCCTGAAACACTCGGAACCCTCGGTTTATACTCCCGAAGCCAACCACTTTACCTTGGCCCTTCCGGCAAGCCGCGCACTCTTTTTTCTGTACTGGCGCGCCGGTCTGACGTCAACTCCCGCCGCAGCCCGGCCCCGGGCAGTGACCGTCAGCCGGCGCGCCAGACAGGAATGCGCGCGCGCTGCCGGAATGCCCCTTCCAGAAAATGGCCGATCAGTGGAGAAGAAACCCCATATGGGAAGAAAAGAGCCCCAGAGAGACCCCAATGAGAAGGAAGCCCCAGCAGGGAGAAGAAAGCCCACAGGAGAGAAGTAAGCCCAGGTACAAACCTGACCTGGGTTGGAGGGGGAGGGGGGGCATTCAAGATGTTTTTTGGCAACTACACTCCCAGGCCTCGCTTTTTATTAGCCTTGGGAGTTTTGCATTTTTTTCCAACAATCTGCAAATGCCAAGTTAGGGGGATTCAAATGTTTTTTGGAACTACAACTCACCTAATAAAGCAAATGCTGGG
Source organism: Hymenochirus boettgeri (assembly GCA_019447015.1). NCBI lineage: Eukaryota > Metazoa > Chordata > Amphibia > Anura > Pipidae > Hymenochirus > Hymenochirus boettgeri. Next base: position 216,457 of record JAACNH010000017.1, on the reverse strand, counting down.
AAGTGTTAGTTTTTTTCCAAAACATATTGAATGCACCCTCAACTACTCTGCCAATCAGATGGGTTTTTGGAACTGCAACTCCCCAGCTAATTACTTATGCAAGTTTTCGTAGCTTTTCAACAACAAACTCCCTTGAATGCTAGGTGAGTTTGGCTTTTTATAACCCCTAGGTTTTAACTAGGTCCAACAACATTGTTATTGGAAAATGTGTGCACTGAATTGGGTACTCAGTTTTACTTGGGGTCGGTTATAAAAACTAATCACAAAGATAGACTACAGCGTACGAACCAATAGATGGATTGAAGATATGTAAAAATAATAGCATGAAACCGATGAAATTGGATTGAAATATGAAACAGCCATATAACCGTACCCTGGATGAATGACTTCCCTTAAACAGATATAGACATGACCTGGTGATGGAATGAAGTATTCCAGACTTCCATCAACTTGGGATGATATAGTTACGAAATAACCGATTGAACCATGGATGGATTGTAAACCTATAACAGTATCGTCCCATTCCTGGATGGATAATTATTAAACAGATATATCATGACCTGGATTAATGAATATACAGCTTAACAGGACCTGGATGGATTGATATTACAGATATACCATGACCCTGAATGGATGAATATTACATTCCATGAACTGGATATTGAAATATTAAAGATATACGTGAAACCTGTTGGATTGAAAATATTACAGATTATCCATTAAAATGGATGATGAATTTCCGATATCACATGAAAACTCGGTGGAACTTGAAATATACTACAGATATACTCCAAGACCTGGATGAATCGAATATAAACGAATATACCCGTGTGACCATCGAGTGAAATTGAAATATTCGATATAATAACCATGAACCCTGGATGGATGAAATATTACGATTCATACCGGCAAATGGATGATTTACAGATCTAACAGGACCCTGGATTGGACTTGAAATTTCTAAACAGGACTAATAACAAGGTAACCTGGATGGTCGGATGAATATTAAGATATACCAATGACCGGATGGAATAATATTGCAGATATACATGACCTGATGAATTAAAAACTACTACCATAATCTAAAGTTGTGGTGTAATTGATTAGATTATCATTTTTTTTTGTTACTTAACCTATGAGACCGATAAATTATACCGCCATATTTATAGGTTGTACTTTTGATTTGTTTGTTGATTTTTTTTTAACTAGATATCGGGAACCTACTGATTAATGTAGTATCGACGCATTACCATAGATAGATACACCGGACACCCTGTAATCTTGCTGAGACTATAGATATAACGTGACCACTAGATTGGTCGCAGGAAATGCCGTAGAATCAGAAACTTCAACTGTATATACACACAAACAATTCGAAACCCATGGCCATGTGCTACCACAATACACTAAAAAGTGCCCCGGCAAGCCTCAGTGAAAATCCACTGCAGAGTCTAGGGGGGGATCCCAGGACTAACACGAGACTGGGTAGACATCCCAGGCAAAAGATAAACCAAACTCCACGGCCGGTAACTAGTCTTGTGGGGAAGTTTGATTCCTCCTTTACGGGATTATGTCGGGTCCCGCCAGCCACACTTTATCCGCTCCAGCTGTGTGCCAACTGTCCATATCTTAACAGGGGAGTTGTGGCAATGTGTGCGGGAAGCTGGCGGCGCCAGTCCCTAGTGAGAAAGACCCTCCAGAAACAGAAAAGACATGGGGGGTGGGGGGGGGGGGCGGGTTCTTAGCTGGCCAACGTGAACGAAGGTGCAGAGAAAGGGGAAAAATCCGCATGGGGAATGTTGTGGGGTACGATCACGCGGTCTGGTGTAAATCTAAATAAGATCCAACACTGAGACGTGTGCTGGGCGGGTTGCCTGCCAATGATCGCAAGGGTACGTGGATATCTCTGCACAAGCGCCCCCACCAAGCCCGTCCTAACGCGACAGAAGCTTATCTACGGGCTGAAGGTCATCGGTAAATACTTATAATATGTCCCCGCATAGAAGAAATGTTTATTTGGGAATAGTTAAACTGCCACACACAGAATGCACATGGCCCCAGATTCCTGAATGAACTTTTCAACTCCTTAGGTCATTAGCGTCTGCGGATTAGATCGTTAATATTCCTTAAGGCACTGAGGTCCCCAGAAGGAAAATAGGACAACAGAAGATTTTTGTATAAAGTTTCGAATTTTATCTAGCTTCGAAAAACATGGGAACACGCCCTGGGGGTTAGACTTATACTATGTGTGGTTTTAGCAACTCAAACGTCAAGTAAATGTAAAACATCATTCTGTTTACATGACTGCGTTTTAGTGTATGCTTTTTTTTTGTCATTTCGGGGATGTTGTGGGAGGTGGGGGTGATCGGTATCGTCATGATGTCCAATTAGAGTGTAATCTGGGAACGGTCTGGAAAACGGTTGTAAGTTCTTGAAGACGTTTTCCGCCTTATGGCCCATACGAAACACACCACTCCATCTCCTCATGAAGAATGGACGGGAAGAAACATTCTGTTGTGGGGGCAATTATGTACCCTGGGAAAAAGCCCCATTAAGCTAGCACTGCCCAGGTGGTTAAGGGTGGGGAATGGTACTAGATGGATTAAGGTTGGGTTATAGGAACGCACAGAAAGTAGGTGGTTGCAAAACCCAGTGACTGGCAGAACAGTTGGTTGGGGGGGGTGAACCACCCCCACACACAAGGGAACGATGCGGGAGGTCAATAACCTCGGTGTGGCTTTGATGGGCCAAAGAAAAGTGCATCCTGAAACACCACGACTCAGCTAGAACCAGGTCACGTCCTTGGTCCATAGTTTTACACATTACAACAGATCTTTAAAGGTATGTGGTTTTTGAACTTATCCCACCACCCTTTAGATCACAAGCGGGTCCATCAGAACCATGCAACACAAGCTGAGAACATCCTCCACTCTACAACAGAGGACAAGCAAAGAAATGAAACATTCCAGAGGAGCCCTAAACTTGTGGATAAGCACAACGGGGCCTTGTCAAAAGAAGTAGAAGGAAAGAAAGAACACGAATACCACCTAGTGAAGGGAAAAGCAAGGACAGGAAGGAAAATGGTCACCCCATAGGAGCAGGGTTCTCCAAGAAATTAAGAAGATTTTCAATAAAAACCGTAATCCCTGTCTGCTTTTTAAAACCAACACACTCGAGGCAGCAATTGTACACTCCGAACAGCCCCCATACCAAAAACAGTCAAGAAAAGCCTACAGTCTCTATCAGTGCAGTCATGAGACGTGCATCAAAGCGTGACAGGCAGTGAAGAAAAATCCTCTGATTGTGTGTTATGTTGGGGGACCACACAGCAACTAGGCCTCGCATCAACCTATGGCCCCAGCACAGAAAAGCCAATTCTCCTCGTCAGGACTCAGCCGTGTTTACCTGCCATTTTTAAGGATAGGATCAACATACCTTAAGATTGAATGTTAACATATTGGCAAGGAACGTGACTGGTTCAAGAGAGGTTTAAGGAAGCCATATGTTGAAAATAAAATACCAAGCACTAAATGAGGTGGGGTTCGAACACCAACTGTCTGCATGTACTGCTGTTATTTGGACACCTTACTCTGGGCCGTCTCTATAATCCCTCTTAGCCTCTGAATCCAATCAACCTCTATTAAAACTAAACTGGGCTGTAAATCTAACATATACTGGGAATTTCAGGGTAACATACTTTGCCACAAATTCCTGTGCAAGGTTCTCCTGAACTTTAGGATCCCATTCGGTGCACTAGACTGAAACTCGTCTTCATGAAACTAACTTCAAGTCCAGTTTGATCTAATTGAATAAACAGATAATATAACCATACTTGTCGATGAATAGAGAACCTTCCAACCAAGCCTTGTTGTATTGGTGGTTTGTTTAAATATGTTTGGTCCACCTAACGGAACTATACCGACAACTCTTGTGCTTACTGGCTAATACTATTGTACCCGTTATGTCTTATTGATGTTTTCGTGTCCCTTCCCACCCTGAATAATTCCGGCTATTTAGAAACCCAGTGTGAAACACTGCAGACAGAGGTTATTCCTGCCACGGCCCGACAGAATCCGCATGTTGTTAAACGCCCGTAAGATCCGGGAAACTGGCACAAGATAAGTTTTAACTCGCTGAATTGGTTGCCACCTTAACAAGTCCATTAACGCTCTCCGAGTTCAGCTTGTTTTAAAACGACCTTAACAGGACGGTCATCGTTTAAAAAACCACTGGATGGTGCACACCACCTTAACCTAAGAGTATCGGGTGCACGTTGTAGATACAACCTGTATTAAAACTATACACTCCCCGGTACCGACTGGTCTAGTCGTTTTAAAACTAGCCTTGACTGCGCACGCCCTCTAGAAGCTGAAGTTCCGTCCCCGCATGAATCAGTCATTGTTAAACAGCTGATGGCCTTACCTGTCCTATAAAGTCCAGTGACTAGCACTCTGCTTGTAGTCTCCACTGGCCCATCCCCCCCACACCCCCTGGCTCGCTAGGGAATGTAGTTTAAACGCAACTGGCGTCCCCAAATGAAATGTCACATCTTTTTTATCAGATATGTGGTGTACGTACCTCTCAGAAATCAAAAACCCCCAAAGATTATTATGCCTAGTGGTGGTGGACATAATCAAAATTTGTATCTGAGGTAGCTCCCCCTCAATCTCGGCCAGACATACAAAAGTGGTAATCAACGATGAATCTCTTTATAAACCCATCCACCTCCACAAAAGAAAGACAAAACCTGGCCGAATTTTACCGTTGTCACAACCCCCAAAATAACATAATAAAAGAAATTTTTCCCCTCCATACTTGTTCACTTTCTCAAGTATATTTTCATGACTTCACCTAACGTGGCCACATGACTGGGCCTTTTGGGTGATACGCTGATGTCATGGCAAATTAACCATTCATAGAGCTTTCGTTTAAAGGGAGGTGTAAGATAAGGGTAAGCTGCTTCCCTGTGGGGGTAAACAATAAACTGTATTAATCGAATTCCTAAACACCAATAGGTTTTTAGAAACTAACTTCTTATGTCGTCTCATACTTCTCACTATCGCACACTCAGAAGTTTTAAATCCATCCACTACCCAAGTCCTATGATCTATTAACAGCCCTCGTAACAATGCTCAAGAAGCAGCTAGGGTCGGAATGGGCATTCAGCCACTGGACTGTGGGCTCCCATCTGTGTATATTTCAATGTACACTCCAATGCGTTTTTTTCCTAACTGGAAAGACCAGAGCAGAGAAGAAGGTAAAAGAACATCAGGGGAAAACCAGAGAAGTGAACAGTTTATGATGATCCAAACGGTGCAAGTCTTTTAGTCTTAAATTAGAAACCATTAAAGTTGACCACAGTGAAACCTGGACCCCCCCCTGACACCCCACGTAAGCACCGCATAATTGTTCTAACACTGGGGGTCCCACGCATTGTTCTTTCCCTTTCTATCGAACTACCCATCCCGAAGGGTTTATGGGGTCATCACACGCAATTGGGATGGTGAAACAATGAGGTGCCACGCGAACAACCGTAAAGCAGTGGGATCAGGACTAATGGAAAAATTATCTGAATCAAGGGACCAGCAGCGTTTTTGGTTTGGATGAAATCTATGGGGTCAACCAGTAGACCGCATGACCCACACAGACCTCCTACGTTTTTTATGGGAAATGTTGGCCAGGTAGCAATCCCTTAATAGCACATTTGTCAATGGGAGCCTCTAACTCCCCTTTCAACTAGCCAGACTGTCCACAAGGGAGCTGCAACTCCCCTGAACTAGCCACAGGTCCAGGGAAGCTGCACTCCCCCATATAACACTCAGCCACTGTCCCAGGCAGCTGTCAAAAACTCCCCTTACAAGCACACTGTCAAGGGAAACCTTGCAACTCCCCTTACTAGCCCCACACTGTCCAAGGGAGCTGCCTCCCTTACTCAAGCCACACGCTGTGCTGCAGGGGGCTGCCAATCTCCCCTTTCAAAGCCAACTGTCAATAAAGGTAGCTCGCACTTCCCCTCTACCGCAACTAGACTCTTGTACAAGGGAGCTGCAATCCCTCTTACTAACAACACACTGTGTGTGCCATATAGCGAGCCATTCCTCTCCACACTACTAGCCAACGGATAACTGTCCATGGAGCGTGCGCACTTCCGCTATCCAGACAGGGCGCAGGGGAAAAAGCATAAATAACCACCACCCTCCCTCAGCACTCCCTATCCATGTACTCCCCCACCATTCCCCCTCTCGCCCCCCCTCCCTCTCCCGAACTCTCCACTACCCTTACACCCCACTCACCACTCACTATCCCTACCCTCCCCTACCTCACTAATCACCCCCCCTCCTCCCCACCCTCTACCTTCCTCCTCCCCCCCCACCCCCCAAGCCCCTCCCCCCCACCCTCAACCATCCCCCCATCCAGTCCCCCCCCCACTCCACTTTCCACCCCACCGCACTCCCACTTCTCACATCCACATCATCACACACACACCCCCCCTTCTCCCAAACACCCCCCCTTGCACCTCACTCATATCCCCACACCCCTCCAACCCCCCCTTCACCCCAACTCCCCCCCACTCTACCCCCCCTCCCACACACTTACAACCTAGCAACAACTTTCAGGGAAACCTGCAACTGACCTTATTACACACTGTAGGAGCCTGCACCCCCCCCCCCGTACTAGCGACAAACTGTTCAAGGGAACATTGTCCGACCCTTAATTAGCAACACACTGTAACGGAGCTGCCTCCCCTTACTAGCACTGTTAAGGCGAGCTGCACTCACCTTTTTATTAGCCAACACTGTGTAAAAGGAAGCCCTGCCACTCACCTTAACTAAGCACAGCTGCCCAAGGGAGCCTGCACTCCAACCTTATTATCCACTGGTTACCACGGGAGCTATTGCCATCACACCTTATTAGTCAAACAGAACTGTAGGGAGCTGCCTCCACCTTATAGGCACCTGGTCCCAAGAGAGCCTGCAACGCACCTTATATAGCACACTGTTAGGGGAGCTTTTCAATCAACACACGTTTGGGGGGTAATAAATGTGACCCCCTCACATGCCTCAGGTGCCAAACAAACCCTGAGAGAAATGGGGCCACGTTTTATAACCCCCCCCGAACGTTGTTTGAGGATATTGTCGTGTTGGTTCCCTAGTAATTAATAAAGGTTTTCTATTTGGAGTAGCCACCACCTCTTGACATTTTGTTATTTTCCAGTATAACATAAACGTCAATTCCCCCTATTCCATAGAATTTTTTTCTTATATCATTTAGTATGTTATGGCCCATCTTAGCGCCCCACGGTGCCCATTTTTAAGGACATTCCATTCGCATACCATGAAATACTTACCTAGGTCCCTGGATGGATGCCCGGACAGAGAATACTTTTTTACTTGCTTACTACACACAGTCTCATCGTTCTTTCCCCCTTACCTGGTCCTATCCAGTACATCTTTGTTTTGACATCATCAAGCGGCAGGAGGATCAATTATCATGAATTTTCAGGGGGGGGGAATCCCCTAAATGGTTTCAACCAAACTCCACCAAGCCCAGACATGAGGTTCAATGAAACCGCTTTAACAAACATCCGTATTAAATAAATGTTTAATCATCTAATCCATTATACTACTCTCTACCTTGCCCCGTCAAATCAATTGACTCCCCCCGTTTTAGCCATTACCGATGTAAATTTTTAAATATATGAATTTAATATATAAGTTATTCCTTTTACTAATAGCTATACCTATTATCAAATCTTTTATTTAATCTATTAAATAATCTCCAATATATATCTAAATTCTATTCTATATATTCATATTACAATATAATTCTTCAACTGATTGATTGAATAATTCCATCCTAAACATAGAGTATCTATATCCTATCTATCTTAAATCAATTAATTAAATAATAATTTTATATATATCTTATATAAATAATATAGAACTCAAAAATCAATAATAATATCATATTTCCAGTTTATATCTATAAATAATTATAATATATATCGTTATGCCCTCTATCTACTAACTTCCTTCCTCATCTCTTCCTCGTCAGCTATGCCTCTCCGCTCGCTCCTTATTCTCCTCTCCTCATCCTCTCTCCCCCGCCTATTTCCATTAGTTTTTTATCACGTCCTATTCCTTTCGCCATACTCCCCACTTTTTGCCAACCAGCCGGGGCAACCCGCCCCCCCTATTCCCACCCCTCTTCTCCGACGAATCTCCACCTCGTCCTCTCCCCATCCTGTCGCCTTCTCTCCAACATCCCTGTACGCACTTCGTATCCCCCACTCCTCTCCCAGCATATGCCCCCTCCTGTACGCCTCTCTACCACATCCCCTGTCTCCGTCATTCCATATCCCATCATACCCCAAGCATCTACACCTCCTTGTACCGCAGGTTATATCCACCCCCCTCCGTTACCCTTATTCCCATCCTATCCGCCCATTCCCACCTCATGACGCATTCATGGCCCCTCATGGCGCCTATAACACTATCCACATCCGGTACGCTATTATCTACACATCCATAGATACCGCCTCCTACACCACATCCCTGTGCTGATCTCACCCTCATTTACGCATATCTACACATCCCTGTTCCGCTTTTTCCACATCCATCGGTGACGCAGGCAATCCCACATCATGTAAAACGCCGTATATACACTCATATTACGCCGCAATATCCCCATCATACACGGCAGCCGTCATACCCCATCAAGTCCGCAATTATATCCCTCCTAGTCCGCCACGCACATGTCCCATCAGTAACGCCATTAGTACACCCGGAGCATATACACGCAACGCATAGACACAGCAGTACGCAGTTAGAGCACACACCAGAGCCACAGCCATAATACACCAAGCCCAGGGCGCAGTAGCTGACCGCATGTACACGCAGCAATAGACAACGCAGGTGACGCCGGACGCGACACCGCATATACAACGCGCATAATACACAGCAGCGTAACGCACATGAGAACAACACAGCAGGGACGCAGTAGGGAGACACTCATGAGGCGCAACAGAGAGCCACAAATCAGGTACGCATGTAAATTATACACAGAGGGGAGAGCATCGACGGTCTCAGAGCACAAGCAGGTCACCGCGTGAGCGCATCGAGCAACCGCACAGAACCACAGCAGGTACGCATTATGAAGTACAACAGCAGATAACGCAGCAGAATACACATCCATGGAACGCAGGATAGACACAAACAAACCAGAGACACAGCATAAGACACGCATGGAACGCAGTGAATATACCACAGCAGAACATACGCACATAGACCGCAGGACGCAGATATCCACATCAGAATCCGCAGCAGGACCCAAGCATGGACTCCAGTTCTCAGACAGCAGAGACCGCATAAGACCAGCAATGGAACGCGGATACTGACACAAACCAAATCCAGGCAGCACTAGAAAACAGCATATTAAAACGCCAGTATATACACACGCAGGCCGCAGCAGCAACACCATCAGGGACCGTCAGACTATAGACACCAGCAGAGACCGCACGAGACCAAAGCAGGGGAACGCCAGATACACGCAGATACCACCAGCAGAGTCCCGCAGGGGACCCAGGGAAGGACACCATATAGAACGCAGCAGAACAGACCAGCAAGGAGTTAACGCAAGTATGACCACAGCATATACGCAGCCTAACAACAGTCATGGGCGCCGTAGGTACAACAGCAAGAATACGCAGCAAGAGCCAACACTCATGCCAAGGATTCACATCACATACGCAGCAGGACACAGCAGGGCGCCCGGAGACGACACATCCAGACGGCACCACGACACATCAAGGTGGCGCAATTAGAGACACGCAATGGGTCAAACGCAGGAGACACATCACAGACGCAGCAGTAGACCATCAGGGACGGCAATGATAGACCACAGCAGAGGCCAGCAGCTACACAGCAGGGAAACGCCAAGTAAATGGTACCCCATCTAAAATACGCAGCCTATATGCGAAGCAATCATGGTAAAAACGCATTAATTATACACAAATCCATTATGCAAGCATATACACATCATGGTTACGCCTGAAAGTACCACATCATGTAAACGCAGTATATACACTCATATACCGCAGCTATACCTCACATGGAACGCAATTTTACCATCAATAGCGCAATCATGCTACACATCATGATACGCAAATTATTACACCACAAATACCTATACGGCCAGCATTACATCATTCTCACGCCATGATTATCCCAAGCCATAGAGCGCAGCATAATACAACATCCATGTACGCATGAGCCTACACCAGCATTATCCCGCCAGCACCTAAGACACATCATGTCGCCTGGAATACACATGCATATACGCAGCCATATCACATCTAAGTACGCAATTCATACACCATCCCAATATACGCAGAGCTCATAGCAACATCTAGACCCACAGCTATACACAGCATGTACCAGGATATACCAGCATGTAACGCAGCATATCCCCCATCATGTACGCCATTATTACACATCATAGACACAGCAGAGACACACATGTTTACGCTTTATACTACACACCCCATAATACGCAGCATTCACACATCATGTACGCATTTATACACACCAATTCACCCGCCATATACACCTCAACGTACGCATTTATTATACACGCACTGTACGCTGATATACACGCAGATACGCACATCATACCAGCAATGGGACGCAGTATTACACTCCGACGCAGCTAGAAAACTCATGGTAAACGCATTTATACACATCATATACAACGCAAATATACACACATGCTACGCATTATATCAACACACTATACGCAGCCATATTACAATCAGTCGATATAAGCACAGAGTTATATCACATCATAACCAGCATACCACACAGTACGCATAGTCTTAACACATCATGTAGGATTATATACAATCATACGCTATACACACATATACGAGATTACCATCTACAATAACCAACATCATTCATATATACACACTGTACCATAATACAACATCATGATACACAGTAGCATTATATTACCACATGCATTACAGCCGCATATATCACCATATCGAGCAATCACGCCATCATGTACGATCACACACATCCATATACACAGCAATATACACATCAATGCACGATTATATAACACAACATATACGCAGGCAATACACATCAATGTACGCATTAAATACACACCATATCACAGCATAACACATCAACGCATTATTACACATCATGTCGCATTATATAAACATCATCACTTGCAGCATATACCAAATCATGTACGCATTTACACATCATATACGCATCAATATCACATCATGTACCAGCTATCACACATCATGTACGCTTATATACACATCATGGAATACGCATTAATCACCAAACACATCATATACACTCAGCATTATACACTCATGTACGCATTATATACACATCATGAAACTATGTACGCATTATATAACAACATCCATATACGCACATATACACCATCATGTACGCATTTATACACACCAATACAGCAATACACATCAGTACGCATTAATCCATCATATACGCATCAATAACACATCATGTACGCACTTAATATACACATCATAGACTCAGCATATACACAAGCATGTACGCTTATATACACATCATACCTACATCATGTTACCCATTATATACAACATCATAACGATATCGAGTCAGCACTGGCCACTATAGCAGCATAGACCGATCTATACTTAACTTTGTTATGTTGTTTGGTTTTGCATGCAAACATATTATCAAAAGTGCTGTTTGGTGGTCAAGGATAACCATTTCCCTGAAACCAAATCTACATAGAAATTATTTGTTGAGTGGCCCATTCAGGTCTGGTTTTTAGTACCCACACGTGACAAATGACTTGTCCCAGACAAACTGTATTGTCAACACCATGTAAACAATCTATAAACCATGTCTTGTAACAAGTCATTAAACCAGCCAATGTACAGTCCATGAACAGTCCCCATGTAAAACAACCAATGTACAGTCCCATTTACAGTCCCCCCATGTAACCGTCCATGTAACCGTTCCATGACCGTCCATGTAACAGCTTCCCATGTAACAGTCCCCTGTACAACGTCCCATGAACCTTCCCTGTACCCGCTATTGTAAACAGTCTATGTACCAGTCTATTGTAACATCCCTAATGTCATTCTACATGTACACTAACTATGTACATCTATCGTTACGTCCTATATAACAGTCTATGAAACCGTCTATGTACAGTCTATGTACTCCTATTTATAAGAGTCTAGCCCTATGTAGACTCACATCGACCTAGTTAACAATCTATATAACAATCTATTAACATCCTAATGTAACAATCTTATGTAAAAGTCCCACTGTAACGAGTCCCTATGTAACTCATAATGTAACAATCTATATATAACAGTCCTATATACACAGTCTATGTAACAGTGCTATATACAGTCTATTTTAACAAGTCCCCCCTTGTACAGTTCCCTATGTAACCGTCTATAGTAACAGTCCTGATGTAACACTAGCTGTACAAGTCCGTGTAAAATCTATATACAGCCTATTGTAACCATCTGTGTAACAATCTCATACTTACTAACACCTATATTAACATCTATATAACAATCTTAGAACCATCTGTATAATCTAGGTATCTATGTAATAAACTTATATACAGTCCATGGTAACCATTTATCCTAACAGTCTATTAAACATATCTCACAGTTCTATGTTAACATCTATAATATACCAGTCTATGTAACATCGATATAACGAGTCCTAATTTGATCCATCTATGTCAATCCTATATGAAACCAATCTATATAACAGTCTATATAAAAATCTATATAACGTCTAACATGTAACACATCTATAAAATCTTATACATCTATGTAACTATCTATATAACAGTCTTTGTAAAATCTATATAACCATCTATGTAACCATCTATATAACAATCTATATACCGTCCTATGTAACAATATACTCCCTAGTAACAATCTATATACATCCTATATACAAATCTATTAACCGTCTATATAACAATCTATATAACAATCTATATAACAGTCCTATGTAACTATCTATATAACAGTCTTTGTAACATCTATACAACCATCACGTCCATCTATATAACAATCTATATAACAGTCTATGTAACAATGTATATAACAGTCTATGTAAAATCTATTATAACAGTCCTATGTAAAAACAACTATTATACAAATTATACCATTTTAACACTATGTTAACCTATATAACATCTTATACCAATCTAGTATACATCTATATAACAATCTATCTACACTACTATAACATCTATCTAACCATCATTAACCTCTTATCAGCTATGTAAACACAATCTATATAACAGTCGTAGCCAATACCTATGTAACAATCTATATACATCAGTTCAAGAACACTCGAGCACACTGCTGTTGGCTTGCTGCCAGACAATCGATAGTGCTATCCCTCATCCTCTCTACTCCATGAGCTGGAATAGTCCAAAACAAAGATGCAAACGAGGGAGCACACTATAGGTGTAGAATCAATAATTTATTGTGAACAACACAAATTATTGATTCTACACCTATAGTGTGCTCACTCGTTTGCATCTTTGTTTTGAACAATCTATATAACCATCTATGTAACAATCTATATAACAGTTTATGTAACAATCTATATAACAGTCTATGTAACAATCTATATAACATCTAATGTAACAATCTATATCTCAATCTATTTACATCCTATGTACACTTTAGCCTATGTAAAACATCTTTGATACATCTATATAACAATCTATATACATCTTATAAACAATCTTTATAACCATCTATATACAATCTATAAGTCCTATGTATAATCTATAAACAGTCCATTGTAACATTTTATATAACAGCTATTAACAAATATATAACAGCTATGTAACAATCTATATAACAGTCTATGTAACAATCTTTAATAAATTTTTCCATCTATGTAACAATCTATTAACAATCCTATATACAGTCTATTAACAATCTATATAACCGCTATTTAAAATCTATCACAATCTATTAACAGTCTTTACACATCTATATAACAGTCTTTGTAACATAATTATCTCATATAACCATCTAATGTACAATCTATATAACAATCTATATAACAGTCTATGTAACAATCTACATAACAGTCTATGTAACATCTATATAACAGTCCTATATAACAATCTATATAACCGTCTTATATAACAATCTATATAACATCTATAATACAGATCTAGTAACTATCTTATAACAGTCTTTGTAACATCTATATAACTTTTAACAATCTATATACCATCATATAATTAACATCTAGTCACAATTACATTATTAACAATCTATTAACATCTAGTAACAATCTAATACAAGTCTAGGTAACATATATATAACATCATTCAACAATCTATAAACAATCTATATAACAATCTATATAACAATCTAATATAACAGTCCTATGTAACAATCTAATACAGCTATGTAACAATCTATAATAACAATCTATATAACAGTCTATGTACAATCTATAAAACAGTCTATTAACCATCTATGATCAACTATATAATCAGTTCAAGAACACTCTAGCACACTGCTGTTGGCTTGCTGCAGACATCGATAGGTGCTATCCCTCACTCTCTACTCCATGAGCTTGAATAAGTCCAAAACAAGATGCAACGAGGAGCACACTATAGGTGTAATAATCAATTTTATTGTGAACAACACAATTATGATTTCTACACCAAGTGGTGCTCACTCGTTGCATCTTTGTTTTGAACAATCTTATAACCATCTATGTACAATCTATATAACAGTTTTTACTGTAAACAATTCTATATAACAGTCCCTAATGTAACATCTATATCACGTCTATGTAAATCTTAATCTACAGTCCGTATGTAACCATTATGTACCAATCTCATATAACAATCGCTATGCAACCATCTATAACAGTCCTATGTAACATCTATTATACAGTCCCTATGTAACAATCTAATAAATCATGTCTATCTCACCATCTATATAACATGTCTATGTACACCATTATATAACATCTATGTAACAGTCTAGTCCATGTAACGTCTATGTACGTCCAGTAACATCTATTATAGTCTATGCAACATCTATATAACATCTCTATATAACAGTATATGTACAGTCAATTAACAGTTTGTATGTAAGTCTATGTAAACAGTCTATATAACAGTCTATTCAACATCTATATAAATACAGTCTACTAAAACATCTTTACTAACAATTCGTATGTAACATCTATGTCACATTTGATATAACATCTATGTAACCATCTAATATAACAGTCATGCACCATCTAATACCTATGTAAAACAATCTATATAACAGTCCTATGTACCAATCTATAAACAGTCTATGTAACAATCTATATAAGTCTATGGAAACCATCTATAATAACATCTATGTAACAATCTATATAACCAGTCATAACCCCCGTCTATGTAACAATCTATATAACAGTACCTTATGTAACATCTATAAACAGTCTATGTCAACAATCTATATAAGTCTACTGCAACCACTATATAACAATTCTATGTAACAATCATAACCTTCCACACTATGCCCATCTATATAACAGTCCCCTCTGTAAACAATCTATATAAGTCCTATGCCAATCATCTATACTAACATCCCCCCTATTAACAATTTATATACAGTCCTATTAACAATCTATATCAACGTCTATGTAACCAATCTGATAAGTCAATGCAACCATCTATATAACATCTATGTAACAATCTATTAGACAAGTTTATATAAATATAACAATCCTATATACACAGTCTATGTAACAATCTATAGATAAGTCTATGCAACAGTCCTCATGTAATCAATCTTATATAAAGTTCTCATGCAAACCATCTATATATAACAGTCCTATTAACGTACAATATGTAACAGCTCCCATGATAACAGTAGTATTATTATAACGTCCCCCTATCTATAACAGTCTTATCACAATCAATCTATATAACGTCTAGCAACCATCTATAACAATCTTACAGTCCTATGTAACCCATCTACTATGTAACACTCTGTTAACCTCTATGTACAAATCTCGTATAACAGAGTCTAAATGTTACCATCCTATAAACAATAAACAGTCTCAATGCACCACTAGGAACAGTCCTATGTAACAATCCTTATAACAGGTCACTATGGTACACCATCTATATAGCTCCTTGCACCATCTCTATCAACCCATCCTGATGGACAATCTACCAAACAGTTTCCCTATGCAAGCAGTATTACTATGTATAAACCCCAATCTATATAACAGGCCTATGTACACTCTAATATAGCGCCTCAATATGGCACCTCTATAGAACAGTCATAATGGTAACACACTCTATACTAACAGTGTTTTTATAAACCCTACAATAACAGTCTATGTAACAATCTTATATAAGTCTCAATGGCAACCGTCCTATGTAACAATCCTTATATAAAATCATATATGCAAGCCATCTAAATATGAGCCAGTCTACAATAACATTAACATAATTTAAGTCACTGTAACAGTTTTGGTAAGTCTTGTAACATCCCCCCTATACAACAGTGCCTCCATTACTCACAATACTATCATAAACAGTCCCTACTTCAGCAAATGCCCTCGATGTAACATCCCTGTAATAGAACAGTCTATGTACCCATTACTATAAAGTAAAAGCATATGCCAAGATGGATTGTTCTCACACCAAGAGATCCCCCATGTAACATCTCATATAACAGTCCTATGTACAATCTATATAGCTGCCTAATGACACCATCTATATGAACCAATACCCCTAGTGGAAACATCATAATAAGTGAACAGGTCCTATAGACCAAGTCACGTAGGTAACAATCGAGATAACATTCCCCCCTATGTCATAACATCTAGACACATCCAATTAAGAGTCCCACTCATTAGGCCAAGAACCTCCCGCGCTACAGGCCCACTTAGGTGGAACATCTATATAACAGTCTCTTAAGCCAACATACATAGCTAATCGCGAGTCTTAGGGAGCAACAGCCCGTCTACCACACTCCTAAATATAAAAACAAGCTATAAAGTCTAGCAATCATAGCATAAACAGTCCCCCCTAACTGGTAACCAATATCTATGCAACCCAGCTCTGTTAGACAATCTTTACATACAAACAGGGGTGATCATTAGTTAACAATCTACTCTAATAAGAGCTAATTCAACCTATCGGTTCACTAATAATCATCCCAGGATGGAAATCTAGGATACAGCGTGGGTAGAACAATCTACGATACCACTCAGGCCCCGCCGGGGGTTGAAAGGGGTCCTTCATTCAGCCAGCAGATCGGGTAGAATCTGTTGGTATGTCAATTAGAAGCAACGGACGGGGAATGTAGTCGCTGGAGAGATACGTTTGCCCGGCTAGTCCTCTCCGACTGGCGCTGTTCTCAATTCCAGATGACAGAGGGGAACAAGAGCGAGTGATCCCTCGGGTGGCGAGCGTTAGGATGGCGTGGACAACAATCCTATAGTAACCATCTATATGAAAACAATCTTATATAACAATTATATAACAGTCTAATGGCACAAGCTTATATATCAAATTCTAATGAAAACAATCGTATCTAACAAAATCCTATGTACAATCAATAGAAAGGCCACCGATTTGGTAACCAATCCTGATGTTACATCGAGAGACGGCTAGCAACCACGATAACAGTGCCCTATGTTAACAATCTTATACCGTGTCGCCCTAATGCAACCTATATAAATAACAGTCATGTAAACAATCTATATAGCCGTCTACTGTAAACAATGACCTAATTAAAATATAACGCAGTCTATGGTACGCCTTGACAATCCCAATTAGCTTCACACAGCCAGGGTGGGGAGCCAAGTGCTTATTTAACTAGTGGGCGTGAAATATAGATAGTTGGCGACAGGTGTTATAGGAAAGCCCAGGACAGTGGTCAAAAACAGCATTGTACAATTGCAACAATATTGGCGTGTCCGAACCCCCCCACCTCGTGGACAGGTCTGTGGTTCGTTCGTTCAACGGATAAATGGCTCGGTCCGTCGTAAACCTACGCGGGAACCAGGCCGCCAAAACGTTCCTTTGCCATATTTTAACAAAATACATCCCGTCAAGAGTAATGCTTTTATCCGTAAGTCAATGCAGGTCGACTGCTGAGCCGACCCGCAGGATGTCGCGGGGCTCTGTCTGTGTGACTTGGGCCAGACGGTTTGAAGGGCAAGTTGGACTGGTTTGGGTCTCCCCCCACATACAAAATCAAAGCATTTCTTCTCCCTGCCACTGCCAAAAAAGCGCCAATAATATCTGTCACTCTTACAACCTGCAACTGCACTGCTATATGAACTGGTGCCGCTATTTACCTTGCTGTATTCGGTAGTGGGTCCTATGTTAGGATTGTACCTAAGTGGCTGGCCTCAGTAGGGTGTGTTGTGGCTCAACGGTTTTTACAGCGAGACCGGATACGCATGATGTAAGTTGTGATAACAACTCTTCTTAGGTTCCTGCCTACCGGCGGACACCCCTGCGACACAAGATAGGGGCACTGGCCATACTGATGCTTTCACCTCCCCATGCGTCCTTGCTTTTTCCCCTTCCGGGGGTTTTTGGTATTTGGTTGTTAGTTCGGGTCCGGTTCCGCTACTGCGTATTGACAAAGGTGCCCAGGGCAGGGAGAATCCCACACAGGGAAAGGGGCTCCCTCTGACAAGAAATGTTTCCTGTTCCTTTAATACTGCGCCGCGGTAAGGCTCGGTGTGGTATGTTCCTCCGGCTATCTCGTGTGAGCAGGGGGGTTCCCTGATGACCCCCATGCTGGTGTGATCCAGTGTATGAATGGGCTGCTCGGAGAAGCTGACCAAAACATCCCCAAATCGGAAGCGGTGGGGTGGGTGGGGGCTTGCGGTCAACCTCTACTGCCATTTGACCATGTTTCCGGACCTTCTTTCTACGACTTCGACCCAAGCAGTATCCAGCGAAAGCCACAGGCTTTTTTTTTTTTGTTGGTTTGGTTTTGTATCTTCACCTTGATGAATTAAATGTTTTTACTCGTGCCAACCAGACATTGATGTGTTTCTGTGAAAACTGATGTACTGACTCCCTATTCTTGGGAGGAATTTCTTTAACCCAGGTTGTCCATCAACATATACTTGAACCAGCGGCTTGCGCACTCTTATGCCCCTTGTGAAAGCGTACTTAAGCGCCTGGCTCTCGCGAATCTCTTCTACCCCCGCCCTCCATGTAAGGTCTGGCCACATAGTGAAAACTGGGAGGACCCAGCTGCAAACAAAAAGAAAACAGCGGAAATGCCCCTGGGTTAGTTGAAAGGGCATAATAGAACGTTCCCGTATTTTTGAAAATCGGTGTCTTCCAGGCAACAAGTCCAACACGGAAAACACAACCTGATCTCAGCCTTGGGGTACTTAGCGATTCAGTTTTCTGGTTTGTCATAAGAGCAGTGCTGGGTCCTTGGGCCCCCACGACCATCTTATACTCCACTCTGCATCCCCACACCTCCCCGTGGTGGGGTAATACGAAGGGAAAGAGGAAGTGTCAACATTCCATGAAAATGACAACCAATACGTTCTCAATTCTGCAAGACCGTTAACTATAGGCTACCTTGCAATGCTTGTAGTGGTGGAAATCCTGCGAGACAGTCTGATTCCGGGGAATGCATCCGTTTTAAAACCGCCCCACCCACAGAGGTCCCTCGAAAAGTGGTGAGGCTAACGAAATATATGCTGCTGTGGAACCCCACTCAGGCATTTGTATTGTTTTATAACAGAGTTTTGCATCCCGCGTCTGCCTATCAGATTTACTTAGTGGGGCGCACCCTCCTTATAGGTCATCGCTGTGGGGGAGTCCATATATTCGCAATGGAGTGGCCTCACCGGGTCGGAGAGGCGATATGATCATATGCTTCCTCGTCCTCAATGCGCTCTATAATCCCTGTTGGAAGCTGCGGTGGGTGTAGGTTGACAAGTCCTAATGACTCTTCTTATATCCTCCCTTGTAAACGCGTGGGGGAAGCCCTTGTTACAGCCTCATATGGGTGTGTTTATCGGCCAGGAGCAATGGTCCCCTTATCCATATGGTTTTCTTTGTTTCACCCCTGAGTTTAAGTAAACCACTGGGCATCTGTGGTTCAAGAAGAGGTGTTTGAAGGAGGTCCCTATTAGGGTGAAAATAGAACCAACCATACTATAGGTGGTGGGGGTTTTTCGAACACCACAACTGACTGCCAATGGGTACCCATCCTGTTTTATAAACACCTTCTCGAGCGTTGGATCATACTATGAAACTAAACAACCCCTACTATAGCACCTCTATTATCATATCTCGAGTCACATCCCCCGCCTGATAACAACCCTCAGGCCTGGTGAATCATGGCTCATTGGAATTTGCACCGGGTGGGGTACGGTGAAGTGGACCACGGTATTACCCCCATTTGTACCAGATTCATTCCTGAAATTGAGAGACCAATCAGATTGACTAAACAGCGAACGTCCTTTCAAGATCCTCATTCAAGCTCAGTTGATCTAATTGATATTACAGATATATAACAGTCTATGTAACAATCTGTAATCTGTAGGCCACCGAGAATTTGGAATAGCAAACTGCACTGTTAGCAGGCAAGAAATTGGCGAACACCCCCCCCCCCCCCAACAATTTAGAAACCTGTACTGAGCCTGTACTGAGCCTGGGCATGCTCAGAAGAGGCAGCTACGGGATTTACATTAATCCATTGCTGGTTATCTTGTATATTGTGATGGCCATTGGGCTACTGGCTTGACATGGGGGTGGGGTTGTCCCCAAAATGTACCACGATATGTAACCGGCTACTGAAAAAAGGTTGTCCCCAAAATGTACCACGATATGTAACCGGCTACTGAAAAAATGATTTCACTTTATTTGATGGAGTGCGGTGTCTTTGCAATTCTTTGTTGCATACACATACATACATACACACACACACCTTTGCAATTCTTTGTTGCATACACATACATACATACACACACACACCTACCTACCCACATACATACCTCCACACACCACACATACCTACACACACCTCCACACACATATACATACTTACACACATACATACACACACACACACAGATACATACATACACACACACGTACCTACCTACCCACATACATACCTCCACACACCACACACACACACACACACACACACACACACACACACACACCTCCACACACATATACATACCTACACACATACATACACACACACACACCTCCACACATACATACCTCCACACACATATACATACCTACACACATACCTAAGGCTAAACAAACACATACATATACACACATACATAAATACATACACACACACCTACACATACATATACCCCCCTTTATATAACGTTTGCCAAACCATGTGATTACCAAACTGTTACAATCCGCGGACTCTACCATAAAGCACCACCAGAGTAACCCACTGTGTACCATGCTACCCATAATCCTTCCATAAAGCACCACCAGAGTAACCCACTGTGTGCCATGCTACCCATAATCCTTCCATAAAGCACCATCAGAGTAACCCACTGTGTGCCATGTTACCCATAATCCTCCCATAAAGCACCACCAGAGTAACCCACTGTGTACCATGCTACCCATAATCCTTCCATAAAGCACCATCAGAGTAACCCACTGTGTGCCATGCTACCCATAATCCTTCCATAAAGCACCACCAGAGTAACCCACTGTGTGCCATGTTACCCATAATCCTCCCATAAAGCACCACCAGAGTAACCCACTGTGTACCATGCTACCCATAATCCTTCCATAAAGCACCACCAGAGTAACCCACTGTGTGCCATGCTACCCATAATCCTTCCATAAAGCACCACCAGAGTAACCCACTGTGTGCCACGCTACCCATAATCCTTCCATAAAGCAGTGATCTGGTACAAATTGGTGACAGCGGTGCTGGTAATACCATTTATTCTCCCTGTTTTCTCTGTATATTTGTTCTCTGTATTAAGCTATGGAGGCTGCTACTGATAGCATTGATTTAAATCCTCCTGTCCTGGTACCTGCAGATGAAATTCCCCAATTAGACTCAGTACCTCTACCAGGCCCATTTGTCAAACCCATTTTAAAACCTGATCCATTTGATGGGGTAACTAGGGAGTGGACTGATTGGCTAGAACAATTTGAATTGGCAGCCACTATAAATGGTTGGGATGAAGGTGCTCGCTGGCAAGTCCTTAGCCTTTTGCTTAGTGGTAAAGCCAGGCAGGTATACCAAGGATTTACTGTAATACTGACTTAAAAAGCAGTTATCAGTTATTAAAAATTGCTCTGAAGCTGGTGACTGTCTGAGTAACAGTTTAAAAGATACGTGTGTAAAGATTCTATATCCACACATAGAAAAACACACACACACACACATAATTTCCATTGTGCACCAACGGGCATACTTTTGCTAGTTATTCCTATTATTATTACTATTATTATTATTGATTCGTATTTTATTATTATTATTGTTATTATTATTATTATTACTATCTATGTATGTATATGTTTATATAGCGCCACTTGGGGACGCAGCGCTGACTATTATTATTATTGCTATTATTATTTATTAGTATTTTATTATTATTGTTATTATTATTACTATGTATGTATGTATATGTTTATATAGCACCACTTGGGGACGCAGCACTATTATTATTATTTCTATTATTATTATTAGTATTTTATTATTATTATTATTATTATTATTATTAAAGGGATACTATACTGAAAAAATGACTTTGCCTCATTTTAATCTATAATTGAATACATGTAAGTAGCACTTACTCTGATTTGTGTGTGTTGCTGCATGCCTTTAATCCAGCACACATTTGGTTTAGGAGCAGTATCCCCCCTCCCTCTTTTAACCACTCCCACTTCCATCTGACCTGACTTTTCCCCACAAACCAACAGTCAAGCCTGCACACAGCATTCCAACTGTCAAAACTCTGTCACCATTCCAGCTACAGTAAAACTACTCACAGAAGAATAGTTTTTGAGAGCAAGGAACTTGATTGACAGCTGAAATATAATTCAGTGGTGGTTGGGAAGAATTATAATTTCCAGTTATGGTCAATTCAAAGTAACCTATTTTTTAGTATAGATGCCCTTTAATATTATTATTATTAGTTATTCTTATTACTGTTATTATTAGTTATTCTTATTATTATTGTTTTTATTATTACTATTATTATTGTTTTTATTACTATTATTATTGTTTTTATTATTATTATTATTGTTTTTATTATTATTATTACTACTATTATTATTATTACTACTATTATTATCATTGTAATATTATTATTATCCTTATAGTATTACAATTATTAATAATAATAATAATCCTCATGAATTAGGAATCTGCTAAGGGAAGGCTCGCTGAGGATGCTGGGAATGGTTTGGGAGGGTTGCTGGGAGGCTACTACACAACACATAATCGGCCATGGCAGGGTAATGTTGTGGTCCGGTTGCCCCTGGTGACCGTCACTCCTGGAGGAAGGGGGCGGAGCCTTCTCGCTCTTCCCTTTCACTCGCCCCTCCTGCTGGGAATAGGGAGGGCGGTTCCTTTTGACAGTTTGGAGTGGGCGGGGAAAGGGGCGTGGAGAAAAGTTGCTGGAGATGATTGGCCGTTGTTCAAGTCGCCGCCCCTTTCTGATGACGCAGGAGGCCGGCTGCTGTCGATCCAGCATGGCGGCGCGGGAGGAAGGGGGGAACGGCCGGGCAGTTGTTCGCTGAATCCCGGGATTGTTCTGTGCGAGGGGGAAGCGCTGCCTGGGACCGACATTGTTCACTGTCCGCTCCACCTGATTGGTTTCTCCTACCGTGGGACTGGGACTCTCCCTCTCCGGTCACTAACCCCGGACTGAACCGTCTAGTGTGGAGAATGCGGCCTGGTCACCGGTCCTGTTCCTTATTATCGGTTATACCCCCGTAACTGTCCGCCTGTCACATCCCCTGTCCGGCTCTGTCACCTGATACCCTCCTGGCCTGGGAACCTTCCCCCTGATACCCCAGTCCTACCTCCTAATATCCTACCTACCCCCTGATAACCCTGTCCTACCCCCTTATACCCCCAGTCCCACCTACCTCCTGATACCCCAGTCCCACCTACCTCCTGATACCCCAGTCCCACCTACCTCCTGATACCCCAGTCCCACCTACCTCCTGATCCCCCAGTCCCACCTACCTCCTGATACCCCAGTCCCACCTACCTCCTGATACCCCAGCCCACCTACCTCCTGATACCCCAGTCCCACCTACCTCCTGATACCCCATCCCAACTACCTCCTGATACCCCAGTCCCACCTACCTCCTGATACCCCAGTCTTACCTACCCCGAAACCCTAGTCCTACCCCTGAAACCCCCCGTCCTACCCCTGAAACCCCCCCCAGTCCTACCTACCCCCTGATACCCCAGCCCTACCTACCTCCCAGAGATCTGTCCCCTGATACACCAGTCCTACCTATCCCACTAGGGATCTGCCCCCTGATAGCCTAGTTCTACCTAGCCCACTAGGGTTCTGCCCCCTAATTTCCCCAGTCCTACCCCCACTGCCACTCCCTTGGCCCTAAGGAACCCTAGAGTTTGGGGTCTTTTATCCCAGTGGCCCCCTGGTACCTATATGACCTACCCCTGTGGGATCTGCCCTGGCTGGTCAACCCTTTAAATTAATTCCTGTGTTGGACTAGTTGTGTAGCCCTCTAGACATTTTCCCCATAGGGCCCCCTTTCCTCTGGTACCTCCCCAGCCCTGTAGGTATATCCACCTGTGTAGACGAGAGGCTTTGGGCAGTGGGACCAAACGTGGAGTAGGCCGGTTAGCGGGCTGAACCAGACCGGCACTGTGTGAATCTGCACTGACGGGAAGGTAACCTGGGATTGTGCATGACCTGGAACCGGGTTAAGAAAGTGACTTCCTGCCTTGGTTTACATTGTTGTCTTGGCTTCTCCTGATGATGGATTAACCTTGGAGATAACTGCTATTAGCTGTGGGCTTGCATGGGACCAGTATGGAGCATCGTCCGGAGAACTGGAAGGATAGTTTACAGACTGGCAAACAGTCTTTTTAGCCTGAGTGTGTTATGAATAGGTGATACACTTCGCCAAGATCTGGTAATCGCAGCCGACGGGCTGCCTGGACTGGGGAGTTGTTTTCCTTTTGTTGCTGATTGGAGAGACCCTCCGCCCCAAATTGTCCCAGATGCCTTCAGCCTTGGCCATATTTACCTGCCGACCCAATTCGCACCCTTTCCAGGAGCGTCATGTGTATCTGGATGAACCGGTTAAGATTGGCCGGTCTGTGGCACGTTGCCGTCCAGCCCAGAATAATGCGACCTTTGACTGTAAGGTGCTATCCAGAAACCATGCACTTGTCTGGTTTGACCACAAGACTGGCAAGGTAATAAAGAATAGGGCTCAGCAATGCTAGCAGACTGTATGGGCCTGTTATACTTTTATCACTTACCTGCTTCATTTGTTTCATGCAATATGTCCTTGTGATAGTCTAGTTTGTTTTGGGATTACGACTATACAGCAGAGATGTCCAGCCTGTGGCCCTCAGTATGTTTGAAAACTACAACTTCCATCATTCCCTGTCTGCAATACTGAGCATCAAACATCTTGCTGGGCTGCAGGTTGAACAACTTCATTTCATAGTTAGCAAAACACTGCTGCTCTGTAATTGTGACATACTTGTGAAACCTGAATTCAGGGAGGGCTATGTGCACCCATAAGGCTGTCCCTCGTGGCACCCTTCCTGTCTATAATAATGCTAATGTCCGTGGTACACAGGATCACGCCCCATACCCTCTCCCCATATGCCCGTTCGTACCCGTTTGGTGTGAAACATCTCTTGGGTCATGTCAGGTGCCTGTCACTGTGTGTGCTACTGTAGGGAAACCAGGAAGGGTTACAAAACCATTAAGGCGTGTTCGCTGTAAGTGAAATAAATGGTTTGTTGCATAGGCCAAGTTCTTAAGAGTTTTATGTGACTTTGGGTTACTAGGAGATTTTCTTAAAGGTATAGTCCTACTTCTGTTAAAAGCAAATTCGCTGCAGGCAAACTGGGAATTTCCCATCATTACCCAGCGACACCGCAGTTAAATGCCAAGCTGCGGCTATAATACATAATTGTTTACATGGAAAGGACGCAGAGTTTTCTCCTCCCCCTATGGCGGTGTTTTTAAAGGGACATTAAATGGGGTTTATTTCATTGTAGAACCCAGTGTAAAACAAGTTTTAAATAACCGGTAAAGACTCATGAAAGCCGCATTGAGTTTTTTTTCTTGATTTTCTGTAATTTTTGGCTCCGTAAATTCAGATCTGATCTAAAAAACACACCAGCCAATAGGGCCCTGCCCTGCCCATGAAGGTGTTGCAGACGCTGCCCTGGAATTTACTTCTGTGTTTGCATTAAACCGCCGCCTAGCCAGGCAAGCCTGAAACGTAAGGCTGGCAAAAAACATGTGACTTGTTGCTGTCCATGTGTACGCACCCTAAAGGGGGGGAGGTGCTTGTCGGGTTTATTTTAAGGTTGGTTATAAGATAGAAAGTCATCAATGCACTAACCCAATATTGTGCTACTGATTCCCTTATACTGTGTGTGTATGTGTGTATATATACATCAGTGTTGTTGAGTGCTTCCTGGCCCTGTCACGTGTCAACAGACTGTGAATTATTAATAGGTGGAACCACGCACAGTCTAAACCTTCAGCCCATTTCTCCCTTTGCAATATGCCACTTAGCGCTGTTTAACATTCACCGTGGGTGGCTGCCAAAATCCGCGTTTTTCCAGTGTTACTAAATATCTTTCTAGCAGATCTCATTTAATTTCCAGTTATTGGGACTGTCACTGGGACAGTTGTAGGTTGCATTGCCTATAGTTAACACACAGTTATTGGGACTGTCACTGGGACAGTTGTAGGTTGCATTGCCTATAGTTAACACAGTTATTGGGACTGTCACTGGGACAGTTGTAGGTTTCATTGCCTATAGTTAACACTGTTATTGGGACTGTCACTGGGACAGTTGTAGGTTGCATTGCCTATAGTTAACACACAATTATTGGGACTGTCACTGGGACAGTTGTAGGTTGCATTGTCTATAGTTAACACTGTTATTGGGACTGTCACTGGGACAGTTGTAGGTTGCATTGCCTATAGTTAACACACAGTTAACTATAGTAATGCAACCTACAACTGTCCCAGTAGTGACATCCCAATAACCGTGTGTTAACTATAGGCAATGCAACCTAAACTGTCCCAGTGACATTCCAATAACGTGGTGTTAACTATAGCAATGCAACCTACAAATGTCCCAGTGACCAGTCCAAAACAGTGTTAACTATAGGCAATGCAACCTACAACTGTCCCAGTGACAGTCCCAAAACTGTGTGTTAAATATAGCAATGCAACACTACAACTGTTCCAGTGACAGTCCAATAACAGTGTTAACTATAGGCAATGCAAACTACAACTGTCCCAGTGACAGTCCAATAACATGTGGTTAACTATAGGCAATGCAAACCTATAAACTGTCCCAGTGACATTCCCAATAACGTGTGTTAACTATAGGCAAGCAACCTACAACTGTCCCAGTGACAGTCCAATAATGTGTTAACTATAGACAATGCAACCTACAACTGTCCCAGTTACAGTCCCAAAACTGTGTGTTAACTATAGGCAAAGCAAACTACAAACTGTCCCAGTGACAGTCCCAATAACCGTGTGTTAACTATAGACATGCAACCTACAAAACTGTCCCAGTGACAGTCCCAAACTGTGGTGTTAACTATAGGCAATGCAACCTACAACTGTCCCAGTGACAGTCCCATAACAGTGTTAACTATAGGACAATGCAACCTACAACTGTCCCAGTGACAGTCCCAATAACAGTGTTAACTATAGGCAATGCAACCTACAACTGTCCCAGTGACAGTCCCAATAACAGTGTGTTAACTATAGACAATGCAACCTACAACTGTCCCAGTGACAGTCCCAATAACTGGTGTTAACTATAGCAAGCAACCTACAACTGTCCCAGTGACAGTCCAATAACTGTGTTAACTATAGGCATGCAACCTACACTGTCCCAGTGACAGTCCCAATAACAGTTGTTAACTATAGGACAATGCAACCTACAACTGTCCCAGTGACACCAATAACGTGTGTGTTAACTATAGGAATGCAACCTACAAACTGTCCCAGTGACATTCCAATAAACGTGTTAACTATAGGCAATGCAACTAAACTGTCCCAGTGACATCAATAACTGTGTGTTAACTATAGCAATGCAACCTACAACTGTCCCAGTGACAGTCCCAATAACAGTGTGTAACTTAGGCAATGCAACCTACAACTGTCCCAGTGACAGTCCCAATAACAGTGTTAACTATGACAATGCAACCTACAACTGTCCCAGTGACAGTCCCAATAACAGTGTGTTAACTATAGGTAATGCAACCTACAACTGTCCCAGTGACATTCCCAATAACCGTGTGTTAACTATAGGCAATGCAACCTATAACTGTCCCAGTGACATTCCAATAACCGTGTGTTAACTATAGGCAATGCAACCTACAAATGTCCCAGTGACAGTCCCAATAACAGTGTTAACTATAGGCAATGCAACCTACAACTGTCCCAGTGACAGTCCCAATAACAGTGTGTTAACTATAGACAATGCAAACCTAAACAATGTCCCAGTGACAGTCCCAAAAAACTGTGTGTTAACTATAGGCAATGCAAACCTACAACTGTCCCAGTGGACAGTCCAATAACAGTGTTAAATATAGGCAAGCAACCTACAACTGTCCCAGTGACAGTCCCAATAAACAGTGTGTTAACTATAGGCAATGCAACCTAAACTGTCCCAGTGACAGTTCCCAATAACCTGTGTGTTAACTATAGGCAATGCAACCTACAACTGTCCCAGTGACAGTCCAATAACGTGTGTTAACTATAGACAATGCAACCTACAACTGTCCAGTGACAGTCCCATAACTGTGTGTAACTATAGGCAATGCAACCTACAACTGTCCCAGTGACAGTCCCAATAACGTGTGTAACTATAGAATGCAACCTAACTGTCCCAGTGACAGTCCCAATAACTGTGTGTTAACTATAGGCAATGCAACCTACAACTGTCCCAGTGACAGTCCCATAACAGGTGTAACTAAGGCAATGCAACCTACAACTGTCCCAGTGACACAGTCCCAATAACTGTGTGTAACTATAGACAATGCAACCTACAACTGTCCCAGTGACAGTCCCAAAACTGTGTGTTAACTATAGGCAATGCAACCTACACTGTCCAGTGACAGTCCCAATAACCGTGTTAACTATAGACAATGCAACCTACAACTGCCCAGTGACAGTCCCATAACTGGGTGTTAACTATAGCAATGCAACCTACAACTGTCCCAGTGACAGTCCCAATAACGTGTGTTAACTATAGGCAATGCACCCTACAACTGTCCCAGTGACAGTCCCAATAAAGTGTGTTAAATATAGGCAATGCAACCTACAACTGTCCCAGTGACAGTCCAATAACGTGTGTTAACTATAGGACAATGCACACCACAACTGTCCAGTGACAGTCCCAATAACGTGTTGTTAACTATAGGCAATGCAACCTACAAACTGTCCCAGTGACAGTCCACAAAACAGTGTTAACTATAGGCAATGCAACCTACAACTGTCCCAGTGACAGTCCCAATAACTGTGTGTTAAACTATAGGGCAATGCAACCTACAACTGTCCCAGTGACAGTCCAATAACTGTGTGTTAACTATAGGCAATGCAACCTACAACTGTCCCAGTGACAGTCCCAATAAACAGTGTGTTAACTATAGACAATGCAACCTACAACTGTCCCAGTGACAGTCCCAATAAACGTGTTTTAACTATAGGCAATGCAACCTACAACGTGCCCAGTGACAGTTCCACAAGAACTGTTGTAAACTATAGGCAATGCAACCTACAACTGTCCAGTGACAGTCCCAATAACAGTTGTGTTATACTATGGCAATGCAACCTACAAACTGTCCAGTGACAGTCCCAATAACTGTGTGTTAACTTAGACAATGCAACCTACAACTGTCCCAGTGACAGTCCAATAACTGGTGTGTAACTATAGGCAATGCAACCTACAACTGTCCCAGTGACAGTCCCAATAATGTGTGTTAACATAGGCAATGCAACCTATCAACTGTCCCAGTGACAGTCCAAACAGTGTGTTAACTATAGGCAATGCAACTACAACTGTCCCAGTGACAGTCCAATAACTTGTGTTAACTATAGGCAATGCAACACAAACTGTCCCAGTGACAGTCCAATAACGGTGTGTAACTATAGGCAATGCAACTACAACTGTCTCCCAGTGACAGTCCCAATAACATTCGTGTGTTAACTATAGGCAATGCAACCTACAACTGTCCCAGTGACAGTCCCAATAACTGTGTGTAACTATAGACAATGCAACCTACAACTGTCCCAGTGACAGTCCAATAACTGTGTGTTAACTATAGAAGAATGCACAACCACAACTGTTCCAGTGACGTCCCAATAACTGTGTGTAACTATGCAATGCAACCTACAATGTCCCAGGACAGTCCCATAACGTGGTAACTATAGACAATGCAACCTACAACTGTCCCAGTGACAGTCCCAATAATTGTGTGTTAACTATAGGCAATGCAACCTACAACTGTCCCAGTGACAGTCCCAATAACAGTGTTAACTATAGACAATGCAACCTACAACTGTCCCAGTGACAGTCCCAATAACTGTGTGTTAACTATAGGCAATGCAACCTACAACTGTCCCAGTGACAGTCCCAATAAACTGTGTGTAACTATAGACAATGCAACCTACAACTGTCCCAGTGACAGTCCCAATAACAGTGTGTTAACTATAGGCAATGCAACCTACAACTGTCCAGTGACAGTCCCAATAACTGTGTGTTAACTATAGGCAATGCAACCTACAACGTCCCAGTGACAGTCCCAATACAGTGTTAACTATAGCACATGCAACCTACAACTGTCCCAGTGACAGTCCCAATAACTGTGTGTTAACTATAGGCAATGCAACCTACAACTGTCCCAGTGACAGTCCCAATAACAGTGTTAACTATAGACAATGCAACCTACACCGTCCCAGTGACAGTCCCATAACAGTGTTAACTATAGGCAAAGCAACCTACAACTGTCCCAGTGACAGTCCCAATACTGTGTGTTAACTAGAGGCAATGCAACCTACAAACTGTCCAGTGACAGTCCCATAACAGTGTGTTAAAATAGCAATGCAACCTACAACGCCCCAGGACAGTCCCAATAATGTTAATAGGTGGAACCACGCACAGTCTAAACCTTCAGCCCATTTCTCCATTTGCAATGTGCCACTTAGCGCTGTTTAACATTCACCGTGGGTGGCTGCCAAAATCCGCGTTTTTCCAGTGTTACTAAATATCTTTCTAGCAGATCTCATTTAATTTCCAGTTATTGGGACTGTCACTGGGACAGTTGTAGGTTGCATTGCCTATAGTTAACACACAGTTATTGGGACTGTCACTGGGACAGTTGTAGGTTGCATTGCCTATAGTTAACACACTGTTATTGGGACTGTCACTGGGACAGTTGTAGGTTGCATTGTCTATAGTTAACACTGTTATTGGGACTGTCACTGGGACAGTTGTAGGTTGCATTGTCTATAGTTAACACAGTTATTGGGACTGTCACTGGGACAGTTGTAGGTTGCATTGCCTATAGTTAACACACAGTTATTGGGACTGTCACTGGGACAGTTGTAGGTTGCATTACCTATAGTTAACACTGTTATTGGGATTGTCACTGGGACGGTTGTAGGTTGCATTGTCTATAGTTAACACACTGTTATTGGGACTGTCACTGGGACAGTTGTAGGTGGCATTGTCTATAGTTAACACTGTTATTGGGACTGTCACTGGGAAGTTGTAGGTTCTATTTGCATTGACCTATATTAAACACGAAGCAGTTCTTTGGGACTGTCACTGGGACAGTTGTAGGTTGCATTGTCTATAAGTTTACACTGTTATTGGGACTGTCACTGGACAGTTGTAGGTTGCATTGCCTATAGTTAACACACATTATTGGGACTGTCACTGGGACAGTTGTAGGTTGCATTGCTATAGTTACCACCTGTTATTGGACTGTCACTGGGACAGTTGTAGGTTGCATTGCTTGAATGTTACACACAGTATTTTGGGACTGTCACTGGACAGTTGTGGTTGCATGTCTCTATAGTTAACACAGTTATTGGACTGTCACTGGGAACGTTGTAGTTGGCATTGTCTATAGTTACACACATTATTGGGACTGTCACTGGGACAGTTGTAGGTTGCATTGCCTATAGTTAACACACATGTTATTGGGACTGTCACTGGGACAGTTGTAGTTGCATTGCTATAGTTAACATGTTATTGGACTGTCACTGGGACAGTTTGTAGTTCATTGCCTATAGTTAACACACGTTATTGTGACTGTCACTGGGACAGTTGTAGTTGCATTGCCTATAGTTAACACACTGTTTGGACTGTCACTGGGACAGTTGATAGTTGCATTGCCTATAGTTAACACACTTATTGGGACTGTCACTGGGACAGTTGTAGGTTGCATTGCTATAGTTAAACACCAGTTATTGGGACTGTCACTGGGACAGTTGTAGTTGCATTGTCTATAGTTAACACACATGTTATTGGACTGTCACTGGGACAGTTGTAGGTTGCATTGGCCATAGTATTAACACAACTGTTATTGGGACTGTCACGGGACAGTTGTAGGTTGCATTGCCTATAGTTAACAACAGTTTTGGGAACTGTCATGGGGCCAGTTGTAGGTTGCATTGCTATAGTTAAAACACTGTTATTGGGACTGTTCACTGGGACAGTTGTAGGTTTGCATTGTCTATAGTTAACACACTGTTATTGGGACTGTCACTGGGACAGTTGTAGTTGCATTGCCTATAGTTAACACACAGTTTATTGGGACTGTCCTGGGACAGTTGTAGGTTGCATTGTCCTATAGTTAACACAACAGTTATTGGGACTGTCACTGGGACAGTTGTAGGTTGCATTGCCTATAGTTAACACAACTGTTATTTGTGGACTGTCCACCTGGGACAGTTGTAGGTTGGCATGCCTATAGTTAACAACATCGGTTTATTGGTACTGTCACTGGACAGTTGTAGGTGTCATTGCCTATAGTTAACACAACGGTTTTGGGACTGTCACTGGGACGTTTGTAGGTTGCAATTGCCTATATTTAACACACTGTTATTGGGACTGTCACTGGACAGTTGTAAGGTTGCATTGCTATAGTTAACCACCGTTATTGGGACTAGTCACTGGGACAGTTGTAGTTGCATTGCTATAGTTAACACCAGTTATGGGACTGTCACTGGACAGTTGTAGGTTGCATTGTCTATAGTTAACACATGGTTATTAGGGACTGTCACTGGACATGTGTAGGTTGCATTGCCTATAGTTAACACACAGTTTTGGGACTGTCACTGGGACCAGTTGTAGGTTGCATTGCTATAGTACACACAGTTATTGGGATGTGTCACTGGGACAGTTGTAGTTGCATTGCTCTAGTTAACACACTGTTATTGGGACTGTCCACTGGGACAGTTGTAGGTTGCATTGCCTATAGTTAACACACAGTTATTGGGACTGTCACTGGGACAGTTTAGGTTGCATTGCCTATAGTTCACACGGTTATTGGGACTGTCACTGGGACAGTTGTAGGTTGCATTGCCTATAGTTAACACAGGTATGGGACTGTCACTGACAGTTGTAGGTTGCATTGTCTATAGTATAACACACAGTTATTGGACTGTCACTGGGACAGTTGTAGGTTGCATTGCCTATAGTTAACACACAGGTTATTGGGACTGTCACTGGGACGTTTAGGTTTGCTTGCCTATAGTTAACACACTGTTTATTGGGACTGTCACTGGGACAGTTTGTAGGTTGCATTGCCTATAGTTAACACACTTGTTTTGGACTGTCCCTGGGACAGTTGTAGGTTGCATTGTCTATAGTTAACCACAGTTTTATTGGGACTGTCACTGGGACATTGTTTAGTGTTTGCATTGCTATAGTTAACACACGTTATTGGGACTGTCACTGGGACAGTTGTAGGTTGCATTGCCTATAGTTTAACACTGTTATTGGGACTGTCACTGGGACATGTTGTAGGTTGCATTGCCTATAGTTAACCACACGTATTTGGATGGTCACTGGGACAGTTTAGGTTCATTGCCTATAGTTAACACACGGTTATTGGGATGTCACTGGGACAGTTGTAGGTTGCCATTCCTATAGTTAACACACCTGTTATTGGACTGTCACTGGGACAGTTGTAGGTTGCATTGTCATAGTTAACACTGTTATTGGGACTGTCACTGGGACAGTTGTAGGTTGCATTGCCTATAGTTCAACACACTGTTATTGGGACTGTCACTGGACAGTTGTAGGTTGCATTGCCTATAGTTAACACAGCGGTTTATTCGATGTCCTGGGACGTTGTAGTTGCATTGCCTATAGTTAACAACGTTTATTGGAATGTCACTGGGACATTGTAGGTTGATTGCCTATAGTTAACACACACTGTTATGGCTGTCACTGGGACAGTTGTAGGTTGCATTCCTATAGTTAACACACGTTATTGGGATGTCACTGGGACAGTGTATGGTTGCATTGCCTATAGTTAAACACACGTTATTGGGACTGTCCTGGGACAGTTGTAGGTTGCATTGCTATAGTTAACACATGTTATTGGGACTGTCACTGGGACAGTTGTAGGTTGCATTGTCTATAGTTAACACACAGGTATTGGGACTGTCACTGGGACAGTTGTAGGTTGCATTGCCTATGTTAACACTGTTTATTGGGACTGTCACTGGGACAGGTTGTAGGTTGCATTGCCTATAGTTAACACTGTTATTGGGACTGTCACTGGGACAGTTGTAGGTTGCATTGTCTATAGTTAACACACAGTTATTGGGAATGTCACTGGGACGGTTGTAGGACATCTGCTTCTTGACATCTTCCTTCTGGGTTTGTCTACACGGCACGCATGGTTAGCTATACTAATGTGTGTTTGTATGCACTGCACAAACGGCAAGTAAATGTAAAACATCATTCTGATTAAATGAATTCCTTTTTATTATTATGCTTTTATTTTGTCATTTTCGTGTATTTTGTTGTATTGTGTATCTGTTGTATTCAATTAGATTAACTGGACTTGAAGTTTAGTTCTTGAAGACGTTTCGCTTGTCATCCGACTGGATCTCTCAATTCAGAATGACTTGTACAAGAATCTGTGGCAATTATGTACCCTGGAAAATCCCAATTAGCATATCACTACCAGGGAGCTGCACTCCCCTTACTAGCACACTGTCAAGGGAGCTGCACTCCCCTTACTAGCACACTGTCAAGGGAGCTGCACTCCCCTTACAAGCACACTGTCAAGGGAACTGCACTCCCCTTACTAGCACACTGTCAAGGGAGCTGCACTCCCCTTACTAGCACACTGTCAAGGGAGCTGCACTCCCCTTACTAGCACACTGTCAAGGGAGCTGCACTGACCTTATTAGCACACTGTAAAGGGAGCTGCACTCACCTTACTAGCACACTGTTATGTAACAATCTATATAACAGTTTATGTAACAATCTATATAACAGTCTATGTAACAATCTATATAACAGTCTATGTAACAATCTATATAACAGTCTATGTAACCATCTATGTAACAATCTATATAACAGTTTATGTAACAATCTATATAACAGTCTATGTAACAATCTATATAACAGTCTATGTAACAATCTATATAACAGTCTATGTAACAATCTATATAACAGTCTATGTAACCATCTATGTAACAATCTATATAACAGTCTATGCAACCATCTATAACAGTCTATGTAACAATCTATATAACAGTCTATGTAACAATCTATATAACAGTCTATGCAACCATCTATATAACAGTCTATGTAACCATCTATATAACAGTCTATGTAACAGTATAGTCCATGTAACAGTCTATGTTACAGTCTATGTAACAATCTATATATAAGTCTATGCAACCATCTATATAACAGTCTATATAACAGTATATGTAACAGTTAACATTAAGTCATTGGCTGTGATGTCAACTGTCAAATCCATAACTGACAGTTACTAACTGGAAGAACCAGGAACCAGAAACAGGGGAAACAGGACATTGTGCAGTATTTCAGGTTAGACTTATATATTTCACATTTCAAACTGTTACCGTTTAGGGTTTTGGGGGGTGATTTACCTGTATGTAAGTTTTAATTTTAGGGCTGGACTTGCCCATTAACTTGTTTTGCCTTCAATGATATTTTGGATAGTGGCTCCTATTGAGCCCACTGTGCTCCCCCATTCCAGGGTCTAATGTGCCCATTGGTACATCCTTGAAGGACCCGCCATGTTGTCCCAGGCTGAGCATTGCATTGTGGGTACAGGGAGTTATTCCGAGCTATCCAGCTT
Organism: Hymenochirus boettgeri; assembly: GCA_019447015.1. NCBI lineage: Eukaryota > Metazoa > Chordata > Amphibia > Anura > Pipidae > Hymenochirus > Hymenochirus boettgeri. The sequence continues at coordinate 179,808 of JAACNH010000017.1, read as the reverse complement.
GACAAGTTAAACTCTTTCCTATTACAAACAGAGGTGAGTTACCAACTCTCTGACTCCTATTTACTCACATTTCCTCTTATTCACATCACTATGTAACCCTAACGGGGAGATTCAATATTGCAGGCTGCGTTACTTACCTTAGCCCGATCCCGCAATACAATACCTGACGTAAACAAGTTCACTTTAGGTATTACATTGCGGGATCGGGCTAAGGTAAGAGCGTGGGTTTAACACCTCCCACACACTAGCATTAAGTTTTGCGCTACCAAGTAGCGCAAAACCTAACGCTTTGGGTTTTGGATCTATAGCACGGCGCTATTTACAAAAACATTTGGAAATGGCGCCGCGCTCTAAAATCCGTCTAAAACCCACGTTAAGCTGAAATTTCTTCAGGTTGTATTTATCTGTGAAGACAATGGATAGAAAGATATTTCATTCACTAAGGCTGGGTACACACGGTAGGAATTTTTGTCCTGACTGAGCGTTCGGCCCCGGACCAATGACTGTCGGTCCTGGCAATAGTGACCGACAGTTTGCACGACCGATTGTGCGGCCCCATACGGAACCACGCAATTGGCTGTGTTTTACTGACAGTTCTAAAAAGGCGGTTGAGCTCGGTTGCAGGCAGCCGCCCGATACCATCAGATATTTTGGGCGGTTGTTAGTGTTGGAGAATGTCCAGCTCCCCTAAAGAGGAGGGGACAGGGAATTATCCCCTAAGGAAGAGAGAGGTCTTGTGGGTACATACATCGTCTACAGACACTGTAGCCACATGGACTATGACTTACATGTATTCGAACTGGATCTGTGTGTCTGAACCTCATGGTTTCCCGTCGTCATTAAGTTTAACGATTTGTGTTATGGATTGGCATCATTCTATGGTATCATGAATATCTATGTGTACTGTTTTCCCAGGTATCTCATTAATATGTATGTTATGGGAGGGTCTTAGTAACCCTTTAAATGTCATGTGTTGAATGATGTAATCATCTTGTATATTGTGATGGCCATTGGGCTACTGGCTTGACATGGGGGTGGGGTTGTCCCCAAAATGTACCACGATATGTAAACCGGGCTATGCCACCAGGAGGGCACGGAGGGGAGGGAGGGCGGGGCTGGGCAAGGGCCGGGGGCAGACACAGAAGACCGACAAACACACACACACCGACAACAAAAGGGGGTGGGGGGGGCGTGGGGTGGGGGAAAAATGCCCCCGACACCCAAAGCGACCGCCACACCACCACACAGACCTGACACACGACCGCCACACACATAGGACATAGGACCCCATAAAATAAACCCCCCCAAAAAAAAAAAAAAAAAACCCCCCCCCCCCAAAGTGGGGGAAAGGACACAGCACACACACACAGATACATACAGACACACAACACGGACCACCACCCACACAACTCCCCCCACACACCACAACGTACCACACAAGACATACACACACACAGAACAGGGCACAGACAACACACAACATGACCGACCCACAACAGACGCAAAACACAGACAACCGACCCACATACATACCCCACACCACACACATACACACACACACAAACACCTACCTACCCACATACATACCTCCACACACCACACACATACATACCTACACACACAGATAAAACATACACACACATACCTACTACCCACAACATACCTCCACACACCACACACACCCCACACACATATACAACCACACACACACACAGATACATACATACATACACACACACATACCCTACATACCCACCATACATACCCACACCCACACACATACATACACACACAGATACATACACCACACAACATACACCACCCACAACAACCTCCCCACACCTATACATACCTACACACAATACATACACACAGATACATACATACACACACACACACACACACACCACCACATACACACCCTCCACACACACACACCTCCACCCACATATACATACCTACACACATACATACACACACACCTCCACACACACACACACTCCCCACACACACCACAACACCTCCACACACAAACAACCCACACATTACATACACACACACAACCCACACAAATACCTCCACAACAAATACCTAACTACACACATACTAAGGCTAAACAAACAAATACATATACACACATACATAAATACATACACACACACCTACACATACAATACCCCCCTTATATAAACGTTTGCCAAACCATGTGATTACAAACTGTTACAATCCGCGGACTCTACCTTCTGCGCATGTCACTTACCCACAATGCACTAGTTCTTCATCTCTTGTTATTAGGGCGGAAGCGATGTTGAAGATTCTTTTTCCCACGGTCCAACGTCAATCAGATAGCGCCCGCCCTCTTGACGTGCAGTGATGACGGAGGCAGTTGGTGTCTAGTTGTTGTGGGGACTTTGTAGAGGAGGAAGGCTTCGGTGGGGGGGATGGACCGGACCGAGGAACCGGTGTCTCATACCCTGGGACCGCTCTCCTCCTGGCTGCACTGTGTCTGTGTGGTAGGATTTGATCTAGAGCTGGGACAGACCGGGAGGTAAGTGACAGGACAGGAAGCCATAATGTGCTTGTACTAAACTCCCTGCATCCTTACCAAACAGAGGTTGTACACAACTCCCAGCATGCCTTACCAAACAGCTTGTATTACAACTCCCAGCATGCCTTTCCAACAGCTAGCACAACAACTCCCAGCAAGCCTTTCCAAACATAACACTACAACTCCCAGCATGCCTTACCAAACAGTGCTTGTACTACATCCCAGCATGCCTTACCAGAGCTAGCACTGCAACTCCCAGCATGCCTTATCAAACAGTGCTTCTACTACAAACTCCAGCATGCCTTATGAAACAGAGCTTGCCTACAACTCCCATCATGCCTTACCAAGAGCTAGCACACAACTCCCAGCATGCTTAACAAACAGAGCTTTGTGTGTTGTGCCCTGAGCTATTCCTGTGCACATGTGCAAGGAGAATGGTCATAGCATATGAAAATGGATTTGGGTGATGCCTTCCTATGTGGAAGCTGTAGTGCTTAAGGTTAAATTATGTACAATGACATTTCTTTCACATGCCTTTAAGTAGCAATTTCCATAAATATCTCTAGGAAACCCTTTAAAAATGGGGGCACAATGCACCTCGAAATCTACAAAAGGTAAATTTTGCCTTAGGTGTCACAGCCCCTGGGTACACAGGCTAATGAGTACTGGGAGTGACATTTTCCTACTGTACATGGAGATGATGATAAATATGAATGCTGGTTAAATCGAATTAGTTGACATTTTGTCCCAAATCATTTGGATTGTAAATGCTTAAGCGTGCCTGCACAAGCACGTATATAAATGTAAATGTTTATTGGATAAAGTAGTGACCAATGACCATGTCATCATTTAGCGATATCTGTAGCCGAGCAACCAATCTCTGGGGGTTAAAGATTAATTGTTAAATCGATTGTGTTACAATCATTATAACGATCTTTATCTGTATTTATAGGCTAATACTGGACGTATACTGCATAGATTTCAGATCAGTTTGACACTTAATCCTCGTACACACGTAGGATAATTGTCGTACGATGCAGCCAACGAAAGAGCAATTGCACAGATATTCGTACGGAAATATAGCGCCAATGACTGTCAACTAATGTCTGCTTTTTCCTACGATCAGCCTGGCGGATTTGTTCTGATGATTATCGGATATTTGTACAGGTCGGCAGATTATGTTAACGCTCTACGAAAAAATAATAAAAGGCGCATGCGCAGCTTTCGAATTGTGCAAAGATACGAATGTTAATTTACGTACGAAACGTCTATATCTAACGACTCTATCATGGTGACTATTGTTGCTGTGTGTACAGATGTCGTTTCAATTGGGATTAACGATAATGTCGTTAAACGTTCGGTGGCTGCATCGTACGAAAATGATCCAACGTGTGTACGAGGCTTTAAAACAAATCAATCTAATTTCTATTACACTTACAGTTTTGTCTTCCAACATTCCCCCGCTTGGCTTATTCATTTTATCACTGAAGTGGATCACAAAAGACTCGCCCCAGGCGTTTGTTGGTACATTGGGGGACTGTCGGGAGGTGCGATAGCAGGCGTAGGGCCTTGTAAAATTTTAGATAAATCTCATTGGAGTAATTGTTAGATGGCTACTCCAAATGAGATTTGTCTAACAACCCCAATACAGACAGACTGCTTAAACAGGGGAGGGGGAGACAAGTGTGACAACTTATTTAGTGATACAAAAGGGGCAAATTCTAAATGATGTTGGCAAATTCCTCCACGCCACATGGATTGTAGGCATTCGCAATTATAAATACGGTTGGGATTTTCGCCAGCTTAACGCTATGAAAAATGCCTTAGCGGAAATCTACATTTATTGCTAAACTTTCATTCCCCAAGTTCAATGGAAAATGTGACCTTAAAAATAAGTTGTTTACGATACCACAACAATTCTACATACTATTAAAAAATGATTCTTGTATGTTCTGCTGTGGTTGGTAGTGAGCTGCTCGTTCTTCCGGGATGCTCTTTTTCTTGGAAAGTTTCTCATTGGCTGTTGGATGGGTCTAATATAGGGAATCGAGGGCAAAGCCATGAAAGACAGTATTAGAGGCCCTGAATTTATTCATACACAGACAAAATGCTGTATGGGCAGCTATTTGCATAAGAATTTTTGTTCCTCTTGCAGTAAATTTCTTTGTTCTTTATTGAGACCGATTAATGGATTTGTTGTGCTATTGCTTCTATAGGAAATGTGTTCATGCGTCATGAATCTTTAAATAAGTATTTGTTTCTTTTGTCCTTTGTTGATGTTCCAAGTAGTAAACCTGTTTTAAGGTTGTGTAATAAATGTGATCCAGGTTTATATAAAGGGGGGTATATGTATGTGTAGGTGTGTGTATGTATTTATTATGTGTTATATGTATGGTGTTTGTTTAGCCTTAGGTATGTGTGTAGGTATGTATATGTGTGTGAGGTGTATGGGTGGAGGTGTGTGTGGTGTGGATGTGTGTGTATGTATGTGTGTATGTTATTTTTGTGTGTGGGGTGTGTAGGTGGTATGGTGGTGTTGTGGAGGTGTTGGTGGTGTGTGTGTGTGTATGTATCTGTGTATGTGGTAGGTATGTATATGTGTGTGGAGGTGTGTGTGTGTGGAGGTATGTATGTGGGTAGGTAGGTATGTGTGTGTGTTGTATGTATCTGTGTGTGTATGTGTGTGTGTGTGGTGGAGGTATGTATGTGGGTAGGTAGGTATGTGTGTGTATGTATCTTGTGTGTGTGTGTAGGTGTGTGTGGTTGTTGTGTTGTTTGTGTGTGTGGGTGGGTATGTTGGGGGTTGTGGTTTGTGTGTGTTGTTGTTGTGTGTGGTTGTTTGTGTGTTGGTGGGTTGTTGTGGGTGTTGTGTGTGGTGTGTGTTGTATGTGTGTGTGGGGGTTGTTGTGGTGGTGTTGTTGATGTGGTGGTGTATGTGGTGGTGTGTGTTGTTGTTTGTGTGTGTGTGTGTATTATGTGTGGTGTGTGGGGGTATGTATGTGGGTAGGTAGGTATGTGTGTATGTATGTATCTGTGTGTGTGTGTATGTATGTGTGGTAGGTATGTGTGTGTGTGGAGGTGTGTGGTATGTTGTGTGTGGGTGGGGTATGTATGTGGTACGAGTAGGTGTGTGTGTGTGTATGTATGTATGTGTATGCAACAAAGAATTGCAAAGACACCGCACTCCATCAAATAAAGTGAATCATTTTTTCAGTAGCCGTTACATATCGTGGTACATTTTGGGGACAACCCCACCCCCATGTCAAGCCAGTAGCCCAATGGCCATCACAATATACAAGATGATTACATCATTCAACACATGACATTTAAGGGTTACTAAGACCCTCCCATACATACATTTAATGAATACCTGGAAAACAGTACACATAGATATTCATGATACCATAGAATGATGCCAATCCATAACACAATCGTTAACTTAATGACGACGGGAAACCATGAGGTTCAGACACACAGATCCAGTTCGAATACATGTAAGTCAGATTCCATGTGGCTACAGTGTCTGTAGACGATTATGTACCCCAAAGACCTCTCTCTCCTTAGGGGATAATCCCTGTCCCCTCCTCTTTAGGGAGCTGGACATTCTCCAACACTAACAACCGCCCAAAATATGATGGTATCGGGCGGCTGCCTGCAACCGAGCTCAACGCCTTTTTAGAACTGTCATGTAAACACAGGCCAATTGCGTGGTTCGTATGGGGCCGCACAATCGTTCGTGCAAACTGTCGTTCACTATTGCCAGGACCGACAGTCATTGGTCCCGGCCGAAGCTCAGTCAGACAAAAATTCCTACCGTGTGTACCCAGCCTTAGTGAATGAAATATCTTTCTATCCATTGTCTTCACAGATAAATACAACCTGAAGAAATTTCAGCTTAACGTGGGTTTTAGACGGATTTTAGAGCGCGGCGCCATTTCCAAATGTTTTTGTAAATAGCGCCGTGCTATAGATCCAAAACCCAAAGCGTTAGGTTTGCGCTACTTGGTAGCGCAAAACTAATGCTAGTGTGTGGGAGGTTAAACCCACGCTCTTACCTTAGCCCGATCCCGCAAGTAATACCTAAAGTGAACTTGTTTACGTCGTATTGTATCGCGGATCGGGCTAAGGTAAGTAACGCAGCCTGCAATATTGAATCTCCCCGTTAGGGTTACATAGTGATGTGAATAAGAGGAAATGTGAGTAAATAGGAGTCAGAGAGTTGGTAACTCACCTCTGTTTGTAATAGGAAAGATTTTTAACTTGTCAAGCTGGATGCTCGGAAAAAACTCCCTGTACCCACAATGCAATGCTCAGCCTGGGACAACATGGCGGGTCCTTCAAGGAGTACCAATGGGCACATTAGACCCTGGAATGGGGGAGCACAGTGGGCTCAATAGGAGCCCTATCCAAAATATCATTGAAGGCAAAACGTTAAGGACAAGTCCGCCCTAAAATTAAAACTTACATACAGGTAAATCACCCCCCAAAACCCTACGGTAACAGTTTGAATGTGAAATATATAAGTCTAACCTGAAATACTGCACACATGTCCTGTTTCCCCTGTTTCTGGTTCCTGTTTTCTTCAGTTAGTAACTGTCAGTTATGGATTTGACAGTTGACATCACAGCCAATGACTTAATGTTAATCCCGTAGCTGCCTCTTCTGAGCTGCCCAGGCTCAGTACAGGCTCAGTACAGGTTTCTAAATTGTTGGGGGGGGGGGGGTGTTCGCCATTTCTGCCTGCACAGTGCAGTCTGCTATTCCAAATTCCTGGTGCCTACAGATACAGATTGTTACATAGACTGTTATATATCTGTAATATTCAATTAGATCAACTGGACTTGAAATGTAGTTCTTGAAGACGTTCGCTAGTCATCGACTGGCTTTCTCAATTCAGAATGACTTGTACAAGAATCTGTGGCAATTATGTACCCTGGAAAATCCCAATTAGCATATCACAGCCAGGTGTTAAGGGTGTGATTGATAGTGGCTAAGAGGTGTTATAGGAACGCCCAGAGTAAGGTGTTAAAAACAGCATGTACATGGCAGACGTTGGTGTCGACCCCCCCACCTCTATGTAGGCTTGGTTTCTTTATTTTCACATAAATGACCTCCTTAACACCTCTCTTGAACCACAGATGCACAGTGGTACTTAACACCTCAGACAACCATGATAAGGTGACCATGCTCCTGGCCGATAACAACACATATGAGGCTTTAACAAGGATCCCACCAGCCGTTACAAGAAAAGAGTCAGACTTACTACAACAGCTCAAAAGGATAAAGCCATTGACGAGCAATGTATCATCGCCTCTACCCTGGTGAGGCACATCCATGCATATATGGACTCCCAAAGATACAAAGGAAGGGGCCCCACTAAGACCTATAGTCAGCAGCATCAACTCTGTAACATACAAGGTGGCAAAATATCTAGCTAACATCTTAGGACCTTGGTGGAAGTTCTAAGCATCACATCCAGAACTCTCAGGATTTCACCAACAATTGAAGATATAGTACTCGGTGAGAATAAACTATGTGTCCTATGATGTGACTCTCTCTTCACCTGTATACCCACCAAGGAGGCTGTTGCAATGGTGAAAAAACGGCTGGCCCAAGACAGCACTCTTACCAGCACTGATCTCAACCCAGAACAGGTGTGTTCCTTGTTGGCCTTGTGCCTAGATACCACCTATTTCAAATACAGGATAAGTTCTATAAGCAAAAACATGGATGTGCTATGGGATCTCCAGTTTCACCTTGTGGCCACCTTTACATGAGGAGGTAGAAACACAGGCGCTTAATACCTTCAAGGGCATAGCACCCAGCCACTGGTTCAGATATGTTGATGACACCTGGGTTAAAATCCACCAGAAGAGTACAAGTTTATCACGAACACATAATGCGGTGGACCAAACATAAATTCACAAGGGAATGATACAACAACAAACTGGCTTTCTTGGACTCTGGTAGAAGTATGAAGAATGGTAAACTGGAAGTAAGTTTACAGAAAACCAACACACACAGATCAGTATTTGAGGTTTGACTCCCACCACCCTTTAGATCACAAGCTGGGGTCATCAGAACCCTGCAACACAGAGCCGAGAACATCCCCACTAGCACAGAGGGAAGGTAAAGAAATGAAACATCTCAGAGGAGCCCTTAACTTGTGGATATCCAGACTGGGCCTTTGTCAAAAGAAGTAGAAGGAAGAAAAGAACACAATACCAAAGTGAAGGGGAAAAGCAAGACAGGAGAAGAACATGGTCATCCCATATGTAGCAGGGGTCTCCGGAAATAGAGAGATTTTCAAAAACACCGTATCCCTGTCTGCTTTAAACCAACAACACACTGAGGCAGCAATTGGTACTCAAAGACCCAATACCGAAACACAAAAAAAGCGACATCATATATGCAGTCAGTGCAGTGAAGAGTGACCCATATATGCAGTGCAGTGCAGTGAAGATGCTCTGATTTGTATGTGGGGAGACCAAACAGCAACTGCATCAACGTATGGCCCAGCACAGAAGAGCCATTCCTCGGGTCAGACGAGTCAGCCGGGTACCTCATCTTAAGGATAAAGGACATACCTTGAAATTGTAATGTTACACATATTGGCAAGGAACGTGACTGGTTCAAGAGAGGTGTTAAGGAAGCCATTTATGTGAAAATAAAGATACCAGCCCTAAATAGAGGTGGGGGGTTCGACACCATCTGTCTGCCAGTACAATGCTGTTTTGACACCTTACTCTGGGCGTTCCTATAACACCTCTTAGCCACTATCTAATCACGCCCTTAACACTTGGCTGTGATATGCTAATTGGGATTTTCCAGGGTACATAATAGACTGTTATATAGATTGTTACATAGACTGTTATATAGATTGTTACATAGACTGTTATATATATGGTTGCATAGACTGTTATATAGATTGTTACATAGACTGTTATAGATGGTTGCATAGACTGTTATATAGATTGTTACATAGATGGTTACATAGACTGTTATATATTTTACTGACTGTTATATAGATTGTTACATAGACTGTTATATAGATTGTTACATAGACTGTTATATAGATTGTTATATAGATTGTTATATGATGGTTATATAGATTGTTCAAAACAAAGTGCAAACGAGGGAGCCACAGATTCTTGTACAAGTCATTCTGAATTGAGAAAGCCAGTCGGATGACTAGCGAAACGTCTTCAAGAACTAAACTTCAAGTCCAGTTGATCTAATTGAATACAACAGATATACCATGGCCTGGATGAATGAGAACCTTCACAAGTAGACTGTTATATAGATTGTTATATAAACTGTTATATAGATTGTTACATGAACTGTTTATATAGATGGTTGCATATGACTTATATAGATTGTTACATAGACTGTTATAAGATGTTATATAGACTTGTTATATATTGTTACATATACTGTTATATATGATTGCATAGATTTATATATTTGATATGAGTATATAGATTGTACATAGAGCTGTTATATAGATGGTTGCATAGACTGTTTAATAGATTGTTTACATAGACTGTTTATAGATGTTGCATAGACTTATATAGACTTTGTATGATGTTACATAGACTGTTATATAGATTGTTACATATGACTGTTATATAGACGTTTATATAGATTGTTACATAGACTGTTATATAGATGGTTGCATAGACTTATATAGATTGTTACATAGACTGTTATAGATTGTTACATAGACTGTTATATAAATAGTTGCATATACTGTTATATAGATGGTTACATAGACTGTTATACAGATTGTTACATAGATGGTTACATAGACTGTTATATAGATTGTTGCATAGACTGTTATATAGACTGTTACATAGACTTACATAAACTGTTACATTGACTGTTACATATACTGTTATATAGACTGTTATATAGATGGTTGCATAGACTTTATATAGATTGTTCAATAGACTGTTGCATAGACTTATATAGATTGTTACATAGACTGTTATATAGATTGTTATATAAACTGTTATATAGATTGTTACATAGACTGTTATATAGATGGTTGCATAGACTTATATAGATTGTTACAAGACTGTTTATATATATATTGTTACATAGACTGTTGCATAGACTGTTATGTAGATTGTTACATAGACTGTTTATATAGATGGTTGCATAGACTTATATGATTGTTACATAGACTGTTATATAGATTGTTACATAGACTGTTATATAGATGGTTGCATAGACTGTATTAGATGGTTAATAGACTGTAAACAGATTGTTACATAGATGGTTACATAGACGTTATATAAGACTTTTTGTTACATAGACTGTTATAGATTGTTGTTGCTAGACTGTTATATATATGAGTTGCATAGACTGTTATAGATTTTCATGACTGTTATTAGACTGTACATAGACTTACATAAACTGTTACATTGACTGTTACATATACTGTTATATAGACTGTTATATAGATGGTTGCATAGACTTTTATATAGATTGTTACATAGACTGTTGCATAGACTTATATAGATTGTTACATAGACTGTTATATAGATTGTTATATAAACTGTTATATAGATACATAGTAACATAGTAACATAGTAATTAAGGTTGAATAAAGACATTCGTCCATCAAGTCCAACCTATTCACTTTTTTTTTTTTTTTTTTTTTTTTTTATTTATTTATTTTATTTTTTATGTTTTTTTTAACCCTAACCTAACCTTGGATCCAGAGGAAGGCAAAAAACCCAGCTAAAAAGGTGGAAAAAATTCCTTCCTGACTCCAAACGGCAATCGAAGTATCCCGGGATCAACCAAGATCTATAATGCCATTAATACCATAATTCCTCAATATTTTAGTTTTATAAACTTATCCAGGGGCCTTTTTTTAAATGTTATTCATGAACTTGCCATTAACCCACCTCCTGCTGAGACCGTTCCACAGTTTCACCGTTCTCACTGTAAAGAAAACCTCTCCTTTTGCCAAACCATGTGATTACCAAACTGTTACAATCCGCGGACTCTACCTTCTGCGCATGTCACTTACCCACAATGCACTAGTTCTTCATCTCTTGTTATTCAGGGCGGAAGCGATGTTGAAGATTCTTTTTCCCACGGTCCAACGTCATCAGATAGCGCCCGCCCTCTTGACGTGCAGTGATGACGGAGGCAGTTGGTGTCTAGTTGTTGTGGGGACTTTGTAGAGGAGGAAGGCTTCGGTTGGGGGGGATGGACCGGACCGAGGAACCGGTGTCTCTACCCTGGGACCGCTTCTCCTCCTGGCTGCACTGTGTCTGTGTGGTAGGATTTGATCTAGAGCTGGGACAGACCGTGGAGGTAAGTGACAGGACAGGAAGCCATAATAGTGCTTGTACTACAACTCCCTGCATGCCTTACCAAACAGAGGTTGTACTACAACTCCCAGCATGCCTTACCAAACAGCTTGTATTACAACTCCCAGCATGCCTTTCCAAACAGCTAGCACAACAACTCCCAGCAAGCCTTTCCAAACAGCTAACACTACAACTCCCAGCATGCCTTACCAAACAGTGCTTGTACTACAACTCCCAGCATGCCTTACCAGAGCTAGCACTACAACTCCCAGCATGCCTTATCAAACTGCTTCTACTACAACTCCCAGCATGCCTTATGAAACAGAGCTTGCCCTACAACTCCCATCATGCCTTACCAAACAGAGCTAGCACTACAACTCCCAGCATGCCTTACCAAACAGAGCTTTGTGTGTTGTGCCCTGAGCTACTTCCTGTGCACATGTGCAAGGAGAATGGGTCATAGCATATGAAAATAGGATTTGGGTGATGCCTTCCTATGTTGAAGCTGTAGTGCTTAAGGTTAAATTATGTACAATGACATTTCTATTCACATGCCCTTTAAGTAGCAATTTCCATAAATATCTCTAGGAAACCCTTTAAAAATGGGCGGCCAATGCACCTCGAAATCTACAAAAGGTAAATTTTGCCTTAGGTGTCACAGCCCCTGGGTACCAAGGCTAATGAGTACTTGGGAGTGACATTTTCCTACTGTACATGGAGATGATGATAAATATGAATGCTGGTTAAATCCGAATTAGTTGACATTTTGTCCCAAATCATTTGGATTGTAAATGCTTAAGCGTGCCTGCACAAGCACGTATATAAATGTAAATGTTTATTGGATAAAGTAGTGACCAATGACCATCGTCATCATTTAGCGATCATCTGTAGCCGAGCAACCAATCTCTGGGTTAAAAGATTAATTGTTGAATCGATTGTGTTACAATCATTATAACGATCTTTATCTGTATTTATAGGCTAATACTGGACGTATACTGCATAGATTTCAGATCAGTTTGACACTTAATCCTCGTACACACGTAGGATAATTGTCGTACGATGCAACCAACGAACGAGCAATTGCACGATATTCGTACGGAAATATAGCGCCAATGACTGTCAACTAATGTCTGCTTTTTCCTACGATCAGCCTGGCGGATTTGTTCTGATGATTATCGGATATTTGTACATGGTCGGCAGATTATCGTTAACGCTCTACGGAAAAAATATATAAAAGGCGCATGTGCTGCTTTAGTAATTGCGCAAAGATACGAATGTTAATTTACGTACGAACGTCTATATCTAACGACTATCATGGTGACTATTGTTGCTGTGTGTACAGATGTCATTTCAATTATGAGGATTAACGATAATGTCGTTAAACGTTCGTCGGCTGCATCGTACGAAAATGATCCAACGTGTGTACGAGGCTTTAAAACAAATCAATCAAATTTCTATTACACTTACAGTTTTATCTTCCAACATTCCCCCACTCTGGCTTATTCATTTTATCACTGAAGTGGATCACAAAAGACTCGCCCCAGGCGTTTGTTGGTACATTGGGGGACTGTCAGGAGGTGCGATAGCAGGCGTAGGGCCTTGTACAAATTTTAGATAAATCTCATTTGGAGTAATTGTTAGATGGCTACTCCAAATGAGATTTGTCTAACAACCCCAATACAGACAGACTGCTTAACAGGGGAGGGGGAGACAAGTGTGACAACTTTATTTAGTGATACAAAAGGGGCAAATCTCTAAATGATGTTGGCAAATTCCTCCACGCACACTGGATTGTAGGCATTCGCAATTTATAAATACGGTTGGGATTTTCGCCATGCTTAACGCTATGAAAAATGCCTTAGCGGAAAATCTACATTTATTGCTAAACTTTCATTCCCCAAGTTCAATGGAAAATGTGACCTTTAAAAATAAGTTGTTTACGATACCACAACAATTCTACATACTATTAAAAAATGATTTCCCTTGCTATGTTCTGCTGTGGTTGGTAGTGAGCTGCTCGTTCTTCCGGGATGCTCTTTTTCTTGGAAAGTTTCTCATTGGCTGTTGGATGGGTCTAATATAGGGAATCGAGGGCAAAGCCATGAAAGACAGTATTAGAGGCCCTGAATTTATTCATACACAGACAAAATGCTGTATGGGCAGCTATTTGCATAAGAGAATTTTTGTTCCTCTTTGCAGTAAACTTTTCCTTTCTGTTCTTTATTTGAGACCGATTAAAATGGATTTGTTGTGCTATATGCTTCTATAGGAAATGTGTTCATGCGTCATGAATCTTTAAATAAGTATTTGTTTCTTTTTGTCCTTTTGTTGATGTTCCAAGTAGTAAACCTGTTTTAAGGTTGTGTAATAAATGTGATCCAGGTTTCCTATTCATATGTAGTAACAAACTGTGTTCACAGACAGTAAACTAAATGTAGAAATAGAAGGAAAAGAAACAAATTATTTGTGCAGCCAGCATGCTGAACTGTGATCAATACTGTTCTGTGCATTTTAAAGGGCATGTCCATCCTTAAAGGGGAACTGAGGTCTCCAAACAAGTTTAGTTTAAATTAAAAGGACCGTTTCCTACCTTTTAAAACAAGCCATCAACCACCTCCCTGCATGCTGCACAGCCCAAGATATAAAGAAATGACTGACCAGAAATTTAATGGGTGGGAGGCTGACATGTGACATTCCTAAGGCTTCTCCTGCACAGTGCTGCCGGCGAGCACAGCCTCAGACTCCATCAGTGTGTGAGGAAGACAGGAAGTCCCTCCTCCTCTCTGCTGTGTGAAGTCCTGACAGAGAAGGTAAGGGAATCTACAGCCCTTCTCTCCCAATATGTGAAAACAGCCTTTTCAGGCAGAGTTTTCTGTAAGGGGGGTCCGAGTGGCCCACTCCCTCCGAGGGTGGGTGGGGCCACGTGGTGCTGAAAGAGAAGGGGGGGCCTGCAACTGGAGGGACCATGGGGTCCATGAGTGGGAGGGACCAGAGGGGCTGCAAAGGAGAGGAGGAGACACACGGCAGATTGGCTGACATGGTTTCAGAGCAGGAAGTGCAGGGGATATTGCTGCCACATCACACACAAAAATGTAAATACCTTCAAAACTTGTCAGTTATCTGCCACAAACCCAACTACTATTTTTACCGGTTTATTATATTTTTATATATATTTAGAATTGGATATTTAATTATAAGTTATATTAAGTTCTGGCAAAGGTATCTTCCTCCTCTCTGCTCAATTAGCTTTTTGTAAACTTAAACATATGTAGAGGAGTCAGCAGGTGAAACGGCAGTCACAGCATTGATTGATGGCATGGTAGGAGGGGCCAGCTTACTCTGCGAGAATGGGAACACTATTTATCATTAAATATCTGGTAGGTAATGCAGGTAATAAAGTGCAAAATATATCACTCGGGGCAGGTAACTGACAGATGAACAGTTTTTTAAGGATGGACATTCCCTTGATGTTTGTAAATGGGAGGTTCATGATATCAGGTAGATTTTCTTTTAAAGGAGAAGTAATGATTAAATAAAATTTAGCAGCTCTGTCCTCTAAAGAACAATAAGGATATTATCTGTGGCACACAAAACAAGAATGCCAGCCAATAGACTTGCCTAATAAGATGTGTACCACACTCCTATTCAACAGGTCTTACAAGGCTGATGTCTTCTAGACCTGACAAGATATAGAGGTGTGAATAAATGCTTAAAGCTGGGTACCCACATACACACTGAACTATCTGTCGATCGGGCCGAAAAATTAGTAATGGAATAGATCTGATCTGACCATTAAACCAATGGTTTATCAGCTCACGTGTACGCTGCCTTATAAAAAGAGGAAATTATGGCAGTCAGGAGGCCTGTGACCAATGTTAGAGATTGGATAAATCCCTTGTGTGTAGGTGAATTCCCAGCACAGCTCAGAACTTCTGATCCTTTTACTTGACACAAAAAAATATTAAGGTCAAAAGAGGAGAATTGACATCGCCGCTATATTAGTTAGTATAACTTAGCCAAACTCGTTAAGACACGGCCCTCTGCTTGCATGAAACTGCAAGCAGGGGGCCGGACTGGCAGCCGCGTCCATGATTGGCTGAGAGGCAGCCAATCAGACGTGGCTTCCGGCAGTACAGAATGCTGTGGAAAGGAGGCTGTGTAAGTAGAGTTCGACTTTTTATTTTTTACAAACTACTACAGCGGCTGGGGGAGGGAGAGGGTCCCCTACACTACAGAATTAAAGGGCAAGTCCAGCCCTAAAATGAAAACTTACAGTAAATCCCCCCCTCAAACCCTAAACGGTAATAGATTGAAATGTGAAAGGTGTAAGTCTAACCTGAAATCCTGCACAATGTCCTGTTTCCCCTGTTTCTGCTTCCTGGTTCTTCCAGTTAGTAACTGTCAGTTATGGACATCACAGCCAATGACTGAATGTTAATCCCCCGTCTTCCTCTTCTGAGCATGCCCAGGCTCAGTACAGGCTCAGTACAGGTTTCTAAATGGCTCAGTTTCCATGAGGCATCCAGAAGCATAGCAGGTATACAATAATGTTTATCCCCAGTCTGCCTCTTCTGAGCAAGCCCAGGCTCAGTACGGGCTCAGTACAGGTTTCTAAATTGCTCAGTTTCCATGAGGCATCCAGAAGCATAGCAGGCATACAGTAATGAATTCATAGGGCAAACTGTGATATATCAACATATTATAAAGAGGCCATTCTTTCTAAAATATGTCATTATGAGGGTGGAGTTGTCCTTTAAACTCTGGGGCACCAGGGAGGAAACGGGGAGGGAGAGTGGTGGGGGGTTGAGAGGGCTGAAATGAGCAAGCCAAAAACCTCTGAGGACACCTAAGAGGCTACAGATGGAAAAGAGATGGGTCAGCTTTTATATCTAGGATACAAACCAAAGAGGAGCCATGATACAAATTGCTGAGGTGGAAATTCCATCTTATGTAACTGAAAACCTAACCAGGCTGTGATAAAATAAATATCACCTGGCTCAGAGCCTTTGGTAGGTGATAATTGGTTAAGATAAGACTTGTACCCTGCACGTGGCACAGAGCAAATGTTCCACATTCAGCACACAATGAAGGAATTGGACTGCTTTACATAAGGATCACAGTCCATAGGGATTACTGTGAATACACAACACAGCAATTATACATATAACTGCATTGATCCTAATGGCAAACCACAAAGGGTCAATTCAATGTAAAATGCCACTATTCTATATGCATTGAATTGAAAAAACTCCGTTCACTAATATGTATGTATAATTTTATTTATAAAGCACCACTTGGGTACGCAGCGCTGTACATAATAATGTTTCATACATAGGTTAATAATATCTATTTAAATTATAATTAAATTGATGTAAGTGTGGCGTGCGTAGACACATTAGGTATCACGATGAGCTTACAATTCAGTTTAATATTCCTTAAACTGGGCTCCACTACCCTTAAGAAAGTCACAATTTACAAATTATTGTTCTCCGTCAATTAGCCTGAAAGCTCCTATAGAATGTGATTCGGGAAATGGAAACCCCTAATATCGATTAATATGAATAAAGTGCTTATGGGTGATTGTCTAGCAGTGGATAGGGGCAGGACTGTTTCTGCAGATCACATGGGTAGAATGGTCTTGGTTCTGTTTTGGACCAGATGGATTTTTTTACAGATGCTTTAAAGAGTATTATTTGCATCTGTGCTGTTCTGCCCTAACAATTCTTCAAAAGGCATACAGGGAGATTCAATAAAAGTTCTTATCGTTAAAAATGGTGCTAATTTTGCCCAACCAATCAGATCTTATTTAACATTTGAAAGCTAAGATCTGATTGGTTGGGGCAAAATTAGCACCATAATTAATGATGAGATGTGTATACTTAGGTTGGGTACACACAAAGCTATGAACGAGCGATTGACCGGGACAAACGTCCTTCGGTCGCGGAAAATCGATCGGAATTTACCGACACGTCCGATCCGGACGAACGGACAACCGATTTTCGGCCACAGCCGGCCGCTCCACACCAGCATATTTTTGGCCGACCAAAAGTGCCGTGAATCGGTTGGCCGAAAAATCTGCTGGTTTGCGCCCAGCCTTAAAGGTTTTTCACCCTAGTATTTCCCAGACGTTTATACATTATTACATATCTTCCTAAATTCAACATTTTCCTCCTTAGTCCTCATTCATTTTCCCAATGATGGACTATGGTTCTAGGAGCTCTGTAATCTATTTACTGTGAACATTCTCAGCATGTTGCTTGTGTGTGAATATGTTGATGTCACCAGTAGCCTTGTATAATGAATGGGCTGAAAGGTCCTTTTGCTTTGGGGCACAGAGCAGGGAAAGAGATTAGGAGACCTTCGCTCTGCAGCTGTGCTGAGTCAGGAAGATGGTTCCCTTCTGCCCCTGCCCGTGTGATGGAAATAGCTGCCAAGTGCAAAGGGAAAAAGTCTGAACATGACCAAGATTCGTTATGATAAGGTGGAAACTTGCTCGGTCTTCTACATACCCACAACACCATCATTAATGATCAATTGTAATGGAAACATAGGAAATTAATGGGGTTTTATTATCCAATTGTTCATCTAATTAGAACCTCAATAGATATTAAGCACTTGGCTCTATATTATTATATTCTAATTACCATCTGTGTAAATCTGTACTTATATCTCTGTGTTTAACAGATCTAGTCATCAAGGATGAATAAAAACACAGCTGTGTATTAGAGAATAAAGGAAAATTGAAGGTTTAAAGTTAAAATGCCTCCACTTCCATGCTTCCCTGTCTGCATTATGTAGCAGTGATCTGCACCTAGATCCTCCTGGTTTTTAAAGAGATTTTGAACCTAGAACAGGGATCCTGAAACTACGGCTCTCCAGATGTTTGAAAACTACAACTCTCAGCTTTCCTCAACTACAGAGGAAATCTAGGAATGCTGGAAGTTGTAGTTTTCAAACACCTGGAGAGCCGTAGTTTCAGGATCCCTGCCCAAGAAGTTGCCCATGGAAGGCAGGCTGTAGGGAATACACTGGTAAAATGACACAATGGTATCAGAAAGGGGGAGATTAATATTCGCCATTCTGCTGTATAGGTGTCTGGACACGTCCTTTGTTCTCTATATGCCCCATGTATCCTGTTCTAACGCCATTCCCATGTGTGTTTGTGTTTCCTGTAGGCGCTGTACCCACCCCATGCTAAACTGACTGATAAAGAGGTAAGTGATTTGGATTCATAATGTGATTTTGGGCTCCTTTTGATTCCAGTTTGTTTGGTTCATAGAAACACTTTTGATGTAAATTCTGAGATCTATTTATTTAATGTTTACTTTATCATTCTATAACATGCCCCCCTCATTAATATTCCTAATGGTAAATGCCCCAAATCGTATGAAATTAACCCCATGACCGTGTGTTACATGCCCCTTGTAAACAAGCCATTTGTGTGATAGTACAACCAATTTCCTATTCATAGTACCGTATTTTTCTTATTGTGCATCAATGGAGCTGGGTACCACTCTCCCCTATGTTAGGTGACTGTATTCTCCTTGTGTGACTCTACAGTACAATGAGGACATGATAGTCATTACCAATGTTATGGAAGTGGATTCACATAATGTTTCGACCACGCACATTACTGACCTACTTGCCTTCTGATCGCTGCCCCTCCCCATTAGAATTAATTTAGGAACCAAGCACAACCCTGTGATAATTTGTAAGACTATAATAAAAATACAGGGATTGTAAGGGATCACTTGGAATGTCTGTCTTGTTACACTGGTCATATCTGTCTGTTTTTCACCTGTTTTAATTTTGGATGCATTGGTGTCATTGAGTCACAGTGCCTCGCCCTGATACCAGTGTTTAAAATAAAAGAATTTCCTAACTAAATATTTGGTTACGAAACATCAGCCCCTCCTTCAGAAATCCTCTGGTTGCTACTCGTGTCCTGTCCAAACCACGTATATCCGTATCAGAAGAAATATCTGGTGCAGGGGTGCCCCTACCATGAAGCAAACTGAAACATTTGCTCAGGGCAAAATACTGCATTTCAGCTCCAGTCCACCAATCAGGGCTAAGTCAGCCCTCCACTCCACCAGTCAGTGTTAGTCAGCCCACCACACCCACCTCTACTATTTTCCCTGATAACGCCACGCCCACTTATCTTGCCGCATTTAAAAGTTGTTTCACGTGTCAAAAACCCTAGGAACACCCCTGATCTGGTGCTACCTCTACTTTTCTAAAAGGGAATATTAACCCAGAATTCTGTATTTCTGTTAGGAAATCCCTTAGAAAGGAAACTGGTGCATCGTTTAAATCTGCAATTTCTGATGTATTTGGGCCTAGAGATTTTCTTTAACTTCGCGATGAAACATGTCTAGGTTTGGCTGATTAACCGTCGGAATTAAAGGAAGGGGTTTGGGATTTTATAGTCTCTGATTATACAGTCACCTATACAAGACATTTCTGCTTTGATTTTAGAAGAAAATTATTGTTATTAACTATTGATTATGAATATGATTGCATTATTATTTATTCATTCACAAGTATTATTTAGCACAGTTGTACGCTATTTTACCTTCCAGATCCATATAGGGTTTAAACATTCATTTTGTATTTTATTGCAGAAAACCAGTATCTGTTACTTGTCGTTTCCAGACTCCAATTCGGGTATTTATATTTTCCTGTTTTAGTTAGTTGTACAATTAAGTCTTGTGCTTGTTTTGCAGCCTTTAAATGGAGCCTGATGCTAATAAATTTGTTTAATGGGCACAGAGACTGAACTTACTTGTCTTTGTGAGTTTCTCATTTACTGAATTCTTTACAAAGAATGGGATTGGCTTGAAGGCAGATATTAACACTCACATAGGACACACATAATCTGGTTTCTGAGCAGTTTGGCCCAATAAAGGACGTGTAGAATTTTGCCTCTGTAATTTTATACTTAGGAAATTGCAGCATGTTGAATTCCCTGTGTGATTTTGAGCAGATTTAGAGGGAAACTTCAGTGTTCTTAGTTTATAATGTGCATAACTAGTTATTATACATATTGTCTACCATTTTGAACATCAGTTGAATTTATATCCCTTGCTGTTTCCTGCTGTTGAGATTTAGTGAGCTGACATTTCAGGTTCTTCCCAGAATGCACACTACTTTGGAATGTTCCTAACAGTTATTTCTACTGATTGGCTGTTGGATGGGTCACACATGCTCAGATCGCTACTGAGCAACTGAATCAACCCAGACGCTGGGTCAAGGGCAAGACCATAACGGTCTCTATTAGGGGTCCTGCAAACAGGAAGTCAGTATTTCAGAAGCATTTATTTATATACAGACAAAATGGTGAATGGGCAGGTTAAGGTCAATGCTCTTTTTTTCATAAAAGTAAATGTATTTGCACTGAACTTACACCTTAACACAGTTTGGCAGTAGTATGAGTGTAAATCCTAACTACTTTATCAGCTCCCTTCATACTTTCTATTCTGGGACTAAGTGTTAAAGGGTATGTCCACCCTAAAAATGATTTTTTAATATAAGATTCCCCCTGTCCCCCCAACCGCTATATTTATATTTTTAGAAAGCCCCCCAAATTCTACTTACCTCCCCTCTTTCCTCCGCCGCGCTCCCGGCCCTCTGCTTGCGAGAAAATGCAAGCAGAGGGGTGGGACCGGCAGTCGCGTCTGTGATTGGCTGAGCGGCAGCCAATCACGGACGCGGCTGCCGGGAGTGCATTTCGGCGGGGGAAAGAGGGAAGGTAAGTAAAGTTTGGGGAGCTTTCTAAACATATAAATATAGCGGTTGGGGCTGGGGGGACAGGGGGAATCCTATATATTAAGGGTTTGACACTAGGGGGAGGGAATCCTTAGAGGGAGGGAGAGGGAGGGGGAGAAGGGCTGCAGTACGCATGCCAAACTTCTCCCGGAGGCCAGGTAGGAGGCAGTCCTATATGGACTCTGCTATCCTCCTGGTGGGCAGTTTTTTGGACTTTGGGGGGGACTACAGGAGAACCATATGGAGCTGGGATGATTTTATTACAACACATGATGGGGCCAGTAGTTGGGGGGATTATAGTTTTGGGGGTGGACATGCCCTTTAAAAACTAGATTTAATTTTAAATTAGAATTTAAATACTCAGATTTACAATTGATTTTAGCCACATTAACTAATTTAGCAAAAGTTACACATGCAGCCATCACGAGGTTTAAATGGCATGTCCATCCCTAAAACAAAAAACTGGGCACTTTTTATTTACATTTAATTTGTCCTAACCCCAATTGCTATTTTGAGCACTTTATTACATGCATTTTTATCCAGATATTTAAAGGGCAAGTCCAGCCCCAAAACAAAAACTTACATACAGGTGAATAACCCCCCCAAACCCTATGTTGTGTGAAATATATAAGTCTAATCTGAAATCCTGCACAATGTCCTGTTTCCCCTGTTTCTTCTTCCTGGTTCTTCCAGTTAGTAACTGTCAGTTATGGATTTGACAGTTGACATCACAGCCAATGACTGAATGTTAATCCCCTGTCTGTCTGTTCTGAGCATGCCCAGGCTCAGTACCTGCTCAGAAACAAAAGCAAACGGGCTGCAGCAATCCTGTGAGTCAATCTCGCACGGAGGTGTTCAGTAAATAAAAGGCTTCTTTATTTAACACATATGGCTGTACAAACAGATACATGTCTAACGCGTTTCGTGCCTGATCATGGCACTTCGTCAGAGACACATGTACAATGGTTACAACACGCTTTAAATAGAGGAAATGCAATTTGAAACACTTAATTACAAAAGACTTAATTAGAAAACAATCCCGCCTCTTCAAAGGGGAAGGGATGTAAATAGCAAAAAAACACAAATATGAATATGCACAAAAGAAAAAAGGAAAAGTGAAAAAAGGACACATATATAAGTAAATGCATATTACACCCAATAAAAATGTATAAAAAGATTTACATACATATGTGTATAAGCCTGAAAGAATATTAAAGAATTATGTACATATGATAGGAATCAATCTAATTACATGTCCAAGCTGGTAAGCGAGTACAGGTTCTGTGTTGGCATAGAATTCAAAAATATTTTAGAGATATTTTATGAAATGAGAGAGAAAGGGAATGAAGGTGGGAAAAAGAAGAGATATTATAAATTAGTAAAACCAGTGATGTCAAATATTGAATTTAGTCCTTTGGGGTTTCGAGTTTCTAATAGAAAGATCCATTTGGCTTCTTGTTTTAAGCAAAGTAGCCAAACGATCACCTCCCCGAACGGGAGCAGTGATACGTTGGATTCCTTGAATACGGAATAGGGTCGTATCTGCTCCGTTACATTCGATGAAATGTCTAGCCACCGGGCTTGACAAATCAAATTTAGCAATGGAGTTAAAGTGTTCTCTCACTCGATTTCTAAAGGGGCGCATAGTGCATCCAACATATTGAATCGAGCATTTTAAGCAGGTAATGAGATAAACAACAAAGTTAGTATTGCAATTGATGTATTCCTTATTCATGTATGTCTTTTTTGTGATAGTACTAGAAAAGGTATTGGTGGTGCAGATGATATGACAAACAGTACATCTGACTCCACCGCATTTAAAGTTTCCTTTGGTATCTAACCATGTTTGTTTCAAGGGTTTACTTAGGTATGTACTAGGGGCCAAGCTATTGCCTATAGTGGGGGCTTTACGGGTGACAAATTTACATCCTTCATTAATAATATCGAATAGGGTTTAGTCCCCATATAAAACAGGTAAATTTTTCTTTACAATATCTACGATTTTATGATACCTGCTCAGTACAGGTTTCTAAATGGCTCAGTTTCCATGAGGCCTCCAGAAGCATAGCAGGCTTACAATAATGAATTCATAGGACAAACTATGATATGTAAACATATTATAAAGAGGCCGTTCTTTCTAAAAGATGTTCTTATGAGGGTGGAGTTGTCCTTAAATCATGTATTACCTCCTCCCTTTGCTCAATGAGCTTTTATAAGCTTGAGCATGTGTAGGCAGCAGGGTAAATGGCAGTCAGTCATTGGTTGTGATGTCAGCAGTGACAGCCTTGATTGACAGCATGGAGGGAGGAGCCAGCTTACTTTTTTCCCCAGAAAGGGGACATTAATTATCCTTAAATATCTGGTTGATAATACATCTAATAATGTGCTGAATATATTGGGTGGAATTGGGGTGGACATGCCCTTTAATATTGGCCTTGCTGCTTTCCTTGTGTGACACACAGGGGGTAATACAATATTGTGCAATATTAAATTGATTGGAGCCAAGATCACTCTGTCTCCCTGAATAGAGCAACTGACCCCCCCCCCTCCAAAAATGAGGCAAGAATAATTGGTTGTTTTTGTTGTTACTGGTCCTTTATAAAAGGTTCTACTTTTGAAATCAGTAGCTTTGAGATGAAATGCTATTTGATTACTATTACAGTGCCCGTACACTAGGAACTTACCTTCCAACCTTCCTGCAAAGCAGAATTACTGCCTGGCGCATTCAATTTGTGATTGGAAGTTGATTGCAAGAAAGACCAGGCCAAACGCCGAATGTTGGAAGGTAAAACTGCCAGCTGGCAAACACTGCCTTGAGACATTTAAAGGGGAAGTTCAGTGAAAATACATGTACTTTTCAGAAAAAAGCACAGTATTTTTTCATCCCAATGGCCTTAATCTGCCAATTCAGCATTTTATCTATATAAATAAATGCAACCGAAATACTGACCCTAATAGAGACCGTTATGGTCTTGCCCTTGACCCAGTGCCTGGGTTTATTCAGTTGCTCAGTAAAGATGTGAGCATGTGTGACCCATCCAACAGCCAATCAGAAATTACTGTTAGGAACATTCCAAGGATGTGGTGCATTCTGGGAAGAAAAATGACTGTTAGAACCTGAAATGTCAGCTCACTAATGTCAACAGCAGGGAACAGCAAAGGGAATGAAATCAACTGATATTTCAAAATGGGGGAGAATATGTAGAATAACTAAGAAGGCATCACACAAACTAACAATTTAACAAATATTGATCATTTCCACTGAACTGTCCCTTTAATACAATAGATCGAATGTTGAATCTATTTATTTTCTCAAAATTGTTTGGTCCTCATTAGCGCTAATGCAGCCTGTTTGTTCTGTGTCCCTCCCTGTTATTAATTTGCAGACAAGGTACAAATCTGCACATGCTCGGTAAATTCTCCAGCTTCTCCATTGTCGAGACACATGATTGGCTGCCATTTTCCTGGCCGGCCTGTGCATATTCTAGTTTAGATTCTACTTTCTTCCTGTTTCCTGTTCATCTTGCAGTGAGAAATGTAACATTTGTGAAATTGGAAACCGTAACGTTATCTGTATGACTTCCTCTCAGGTTGCCTTGGAGACACGCAGTTTTGTTTCCGATTCCGCCAATCAGCCGGGAAAAGGACGTCCCTACACTGTGTCAATGACCAGACTGACCGAGATTCACCTGTTTATTTAAAGGTTTGAATGGAGAATGATTTAAAAGGAATAGTTGGATACAGTAAATTACCATGTGTTAGTATGTTTATTGGTCACTATTCACACCTCCCCCCATTGGCTTCTGATCAAGGTGACAACATGGAACGTTCATATCACCAACTTGGAGAGGTGCGAGGTTCAATCACAGTGCCAGTGCGAAGGTCCTTCCTATTAGTAGTGCATTCTACCCCTGGACAGACAATCCGTAGCCACTCTCTGACAGGCATTGAATTTACTTGGGCTAGATGTCTCTTTTTTCAAGTTTGGAAGGGTTTGTAGACATACTGGAATTAGATGCGCTCTTCCGATCAGTAACCAATCAGGAGTGGGGTGTAAATGGGAACCAATTCCCATAAACATATTAACTGATGAATGAAAAATGTAACTGGTTGCTTTCTCGCCCCCTACCCACCCACCTGTTATTGAGGTTGAATTTATATAAAATCTCTTGATTGGGTTTTAAATATCAATTTTTTTAATTTTTTTTTTGTAATCCACTTTCTTAGACAACGATTCGATCCAGAATATTGTCTCCGTCAAACAGAAAAATTTCCGCCTAGCCCTTTCTTCGTTATTTCAATCAATTTTACAGACTGGTCTATTGAAAACACGGGAAACTGTCTTGGATATTCTGATCCATAAAATAAATAACACAGCTGGTGCAGATCGGATCTGTATGAATTAAATAAATACTTTGATAAAATAAATTTACATTTTTTAAAATAATCCTTAACACCCAACAGATTTTCTGGTGTAATTTTGACATTTACAGGGAGATTCAATAAAAGTTCTTATCGTTAAAAACGGTGCTAATTTTGGCCCAACCAATCAGATGTTGGCTTTCAAATGTTAAATAATATCTGATTGGTTGGGGCAAAATTAGCACCGTTTTTAACGATAAGAACTTTTATTGAATAACCCTGATAATATACGAAAACAAGAATGTTCCTTCGTGCTCCTGGCTTTCACACGTACCACAATGTTGCAATGTAGCAATAGTTTTGCTTACAGTGATTTCTCTTATTTCCTTTGCACAGAAAGATCCAGCTTGTTTCTATGGATATGTCTATTTCCGACAGGTTCGGGACAAGACTTTAAAAAGAGGCTATTTTCAAAAGGTAATTGGTTCCTCCTGACTTTCGTTTTACTCCCAACATTGGGCAAATTCCGTCTGTAGATTAAGATACGAGCAAATACCGTACATACGGGGGTTATTCAATACAAGTTCTTATTGTTAAAATTGAACCAATCATGTTGGCTTTCAAATGTTAAATCAGATCTGATTGGTTGGGGCAAAATTTGCACCATTTTTAACGATAACTTTAATTGAATCTCCCTGAATGTGTTAATGTTTGGTACCCAGAATCCTTTGCAGCAATACAATGTAGTTGTCTGGAATTTGCTGATAATATTGTATGGAGCTCGGCCGTTTGTAGCTTTATTAAATATAAACATTTTATCTTCTGCCCTAAATGCATAGTGCTGAGGCTGGGAATTAGATGTTAAATTGGCAAACTGATCAACTCAACAGGCCAGAATTGGAAATGGAGGAGGGTCCGATGGGCTAGAATTTCCCAGCCCCCCTAGAGATCCTGTCTGGGTGTCCCTGTTGTACACATTATTTTACTCTTCCTGTTATGTAGAAGGGGGCAACTGAACTGCACAGTGGGCTACTGCCCACTCGGCTAATCTTTATACAGGAAGTCACAAGGATATGGAGGTCAATATTCCCATCTGTAACATAAGAGCAATTGTATTTTGTTGGGGGTGTCACTGCCTTTCACCCTAGGCTATCTACAAATAACCTTCATTACAGCTTGGTTTATTCACCAATATCCTCGCCAATCGTACGGCCGGGATTGTAGTGTGTATGTCCACATCGACAGGGAGATTCAATAAAGGTTCTTATTGTTAAAAATGGTGCTAATTTTGCCCCAACCAATCAGATGTTATCTTTCAAATGTTAAATAATATCTGATTGGTTGGGGCAAAATTAGCCCCATTTTTAACGATATTGAATCTCCCTGTTAGTCTCCAATGAAAAACATTGCCTATTCCCGACAGGCTAAGTTGGCATCACTGTAACAAATGACCCTTGTAGCTGCCCTCCCCCACACACCCCCAGCAGCTAGTCATGAACTGTACATCTCAACATTTTCCCAAGAACTATCCGTTCTAACCATTCTCTGTCGTCTACATTGTGGCTTCTGTTTGCAGGTCTCTGCTGAGTTAATGCAGATGAGACCGGAAGGATTTGGCTCTGAGATGAGCAGCTTTCTAGGACTGTGGCCAAGTGAAGGCGTCATGGATGCGGAGAGATGGGGGGGGGGGGGGTTATTATTCTAGACCATCATCAGATATGGGGAACAATCAGATACATTTTTTAAGCAAACGGACTGAAGGTTCTGAGGTTTAAATGTATAAAATAATAATTTCCTCTCTCGTTATTTAAACGATGTAATTCAATTAAAGGGGGAGAAACGACACAGGAAATAATGAACTGTTTTTATTGGTTAGATTGGATTATCTAATCCTGTGCATGGATACAATGTTCTAATTTTCTTATGATCTGTTTCGAGACTTCCTTTTAATGTCTCGTTATCCTCCCTTCCCCCAGTCCTTGGTTCTGATCAGCAAACTTCCCTACATCCATTTCTTCCACACCGTACTGAGGCAGATCGCCCCAGAGTATTTCGAGAGGAGTGAACCTTGTTTGGAAGCCGGTAGGTTTTGCAATTTTATTACTAGAAGTCAGTGTTATTCAATCAGGGATCCTCAAAGTGTGGCCCTCCCAGATGTTTTGAAAACTACAACTCCCAGCATCCTTTAACCACAGAGGGGCGCTTGGAAATGCTGGGAGTTGTAGTTTTCAAACCTGTGGCTGGCCATACCTTGAGGAGCCCTGTATTAGAAATTAGCAAATAAAATTAAGCACATTGCAGGCCAGATCTGAGAATCCTGACCATACCACACCTGACCTTTACCATAGCTCCACTTATCCTGCCTTACCCACAAACCCCCAGGGTAAATTTACATAAGCCCTGCCCTCTGTGAATTGGCCACGTGTTGGTCACATTGCAATAGGGTTAATGACTTGCGGTTCTCTCTGACCTGTAGCGCTATAAATAAACAGACAGTTTACGGTAAAAATAAAAATGTTATGAGAATTGCCTCTCCCATTATATCCCAATATTACACATTAACATCACGGCTAAAAAGGGTCCCAACAAGGTATAATCCATTGGAACCAGTAAGGGTTAATAACGGCCATACTGCCAACCCACTTTCCCCCTCCTGTTTGGCTCTAATTGTGTTCCTTCTTTTCATTCTTTAGCTTGCAGTGACATTGATCGCTGGCCTGTACCATTCCCAGGGAAAATTTTACACCTGCCAATCATGGGAGTTGTTATAAAGGTAACGAGGCATGAAAATGATCTATAAAATGTTAACTCATAACTCAAGAAATTTAAAGGGACACTGCAGTAACGGACGCCATTCTGGCTCCTCCCCTAGTCTCCCCCCTCTTTATTAAAGGATATCTATACTCTCTGGGAGATCCGATTGATTATTCTTACCTCACAATATCATTTTGTTAAGGAGCTAAAACACTTAACAGTTTTCAATTTGCCAGGTTAGTCCTGGACTAATCCTTTATTAAATATAGTGCTGAAGCCAGGAGGAAGACTGGCAGAATCAGTATTCTTTGGGCTGATGCTCCTTACAGAAACAATATTGGGAGGTAGGAATTGCCAGGCCTATAGCCCTGTCCCAGGTACTTTTCATTCTAACTGTATTTTAAATAAACTTTATACATATAATAGTTATCCATATGCTTGCATGTGTCAGGGACACTGAATATGGGAGGAGCCAGAGCGTAATTACATTAGTATAAACCCCCTTTAAAGGGCATGTCCACCCCCAAAACTATAATCTCCCCCACTGCTGGCCCCAATGTGTAGTGTGTAAAAATCCTTACCTTACCTCTCGGCTCCAAATGGTTCTCCTGGAATGTCCCTACAAAGTCCCAGAAAGTGAACACAGGGAGCCTTGCAGGGAGTTTCCGCCACTGAGGCGTCCTCTCAGAGGTTTGTGGCTTGCTCATTGCAGCCCTTCCCTCCCTCCCAATCCCTGTAATTTTCCCTCTGCCCCTAGTGTTTAATCGCTTTTCTGTAGTGTAAGGCTCCCTCCCCCAGCCCCGAACGCTATAGTTATTTGTGCAGAAACTCCCCCGGCACTCTGGATAGCCGGAAACTGACAGGCAGTCAATCACGGACGCGGCTGCCGATCCGGCCCCTGCTTGCAGTTTCATGCAAGCAGAGAGCCGGGACTGAACGTCAGAGGAAAGAGGTAATGATCGGGGGAGTTTCTGCACAAATAACTATAGCGTTCGGGGGTGGGGGAGGGAGCCCTACACTACAGCAAAATAAAAAGGGGTGGACATGCCCTTTACCTCAACCTGCGACTATTGGCTTTGTTAATGTCAAATAAGTGGAAATTATTGTATATGAAATTTTACTGGGACACCTCAATCTTGTTATAGGAATAGAACATTCATAGGTATAAACTAACTTCGTGTCCATAGGGCTGGACCAATCTTCAGCCAGTCGTTGGATTAGGTCATTGAATTTGGCCAATCAGTCTGTAGCCAATCCCATTATAAAAACATTCAATCTGTAGCCAATCATATTATCCAAAAATGTATAGGTTTGGGCCAATCTGTAGTGAATCATTGTATCAGAACATTCATAGATTGGGGCCAATCTGTAGTGAATCCTAGTATCAGAACATTCATAGATTGGGGCCAATCTGTAGTGAATCATAGTATCAGAACCTTCATAGATTGGGGCCAATCTGTAGTGAGTCGTAGTTTCAGAACCTTCATAGATTGGGGCCAATCTGTAGTGAATCCTAGTTTCAGGGCCTTTATAGATTGGGGCCAATCTGTAGTGAATCATAGTATCACAACATTCATAGATTGGGGCCAATCTGTAATGAATCATAGTTTCAGAACCTTCATAGATTGGGGCCAATCTGTAGTGAATCATAGTTTCAGAACCTTCATAGATTGGGGCCAATCTGTAGTGAATCCTAGTTTCAGGGCCTTTATAGATTGGGGCCAATCTGTAGTGAATCATAGTATCACAACATTCATAGACTGGGGCCAATCTGTAATGAATCATAGTATCAGAACCTTCTTAGATCGGGGCCAATCTGTAGTGAATCGTAGTTTCAGGGCCTTTATAGATTGGGGCCAATCTGTAGTGAATCATAGTTTCAGAACCATCATAGATTGGGGCCAATCTGTAGTGAATCGTAGTTTCAGGGCCTTTATAGATTGGGGCCAATCTGTAGTGAATCGTAGTTTCAGAACCTTCATAGATTGGGGACAATCTGTAGTGAATCATAGTATCAGAACCTTCAAAGATCTGGGCCAATCTTTAGTGAATCATAGTATCAGAACCTTCATAGATCTGGGCCAATCTGTAATAGTATCTGAAGTATTCTAATATTCTTTACTGAATTTATCAGAATGGTCCAGTCCATTGAACATGGACCAATTCCCACATTTGGCCTTGGATATACATTTCAGCAGACAGTCTTTATATTTATTTAACATTGGGGAGAATTGGCAGAATGGAAATTCCTTGTAATTTTGTGTTTGTTATTTTCTATCTATATGGACAATACATCAATAGATTAACAATATAGGAGCTGGACTTTTTCTTCTTGTGAATAAACTATATGAGAAAATAAGGAATAATCAAGAACATTCCATTACTGCTAAACTGAACTTGGGTTTAAAAAGTTTTGTTTCCTCTAATTGTCCAAGGTGCGAATTCCTACACGATACGATAAACCAGGAACCACACAGATCGTGGAACTCACTCAACAGGTAACTGGAAACAAACAATGGAAACACGACAAGTCAGACATGTATGGTATTGGGCTTAAAAGGGATTCAAATTTGCTACCATACCATGGCCTAGACTGTGCATCCAGTTCACATCATTCAATTGTATTTTATTCCACACAACAAGGTAAGGGCTTTTCTGAGACTTGAGGGGTGTTTAATTAAAAAAGACACTGTTGGCCCTTAAACCAATTCAGATGTTTTTTTCCCCCCAAATCAAATAAAATCAAGTGATGAATCCCGGACACTTAAGTTATAGGCTTGTAAAGTTACAGACTCAGACAGACAAGGAAGGCAGGAAACACCCTTTACACTGCTGTAACTTTGGATAGACTGCAGCTAGAATCATGATCTCGAGTCATTTTAAAGGTAGGAGTGTGCTTTACCATAGAGCAGCAAATTTTGAAAACTTTTACCTTTTAGATACAGCAATATTCCACTACTCCAAAACTTTTTTCGGATTGTAAATCTGAGCTGTAGATCCTGAGAAATCCTCATTGTAATCACAGCATTTACAGGGAAAGACCTGTCAATCCAGGAGCAGAAATTAGAACATGTGACCCATGCCTGACCTTTTACTGGGGACTTTGGCTTCCTGCCAGCACACTTTCTGCAATAATTAAAGGACAACTAAACTGTAAAAATGCACCTGAGACCGGCTGGTAGAATTGATTGTTCCCACCTCCCAATATTGTTTTGTTGAGGAGCTACAGCACATACAGTTTTGCCAGGTTAGTGCCCTGGGCATTCCTGTGTTAAAGATAGTGCTGAAGCACTCAAGAAGCCTGGCAGGAGCAGTTTTCTTCATGCTACTGCTCCTCATAGCAATGATATTGGGAAAGTACCAATCCTATCTCCCTGCCCCAGGTACTTTTCTTTTTAACTGTTTATTAAAAAACCTTATACACACTATAGTTCTCCTTTAAGAGAATCAGCAGAGAAAATAAGGAAATATGGGAGGGGGAGAGGTGTAAGCAGAGCAGAGTCTATGGTGAGGCTGTTCAGAACTTATAAGTGTCGCAGACACTACAAGAAGGAAGGCAGTGAGTGAGGGAGGTGGGAGGCAATTAGGAGCACTCACTAAACATTAATAATTTAATGACAACCAAGCAAAGATAAACATGTGAGTACCACCATTTTACTTCTCAAATTGTAGTTTTAAGTTGGTTCAGTGAGAATCCTGACCCTTTCCTTATCATTCTTTCTCCTTTGTTTTAGTTGGATGCACAGATTTCAGTTACGTTACCTACAATTCATGAAGTGGATTTGTTCAGGTAAAACGATAAAGGGATTGGTGAAGGAATCTTGGGCTGATTTACTGGGAGGGGATCTGCACCTGTCAAGTGTGTAAAGCCTCCTTCTGGTTAGTGCTGGAATGGTGGGAGAACCTTCTCAGATCTGTGGCTTTCCAGAGCGGATTCTGCAGCACTGCACAGCCATTGGTCATGTTGGGGACACTGCCAATTTCTCTAGAAACAAAGCCAGAGTCTAGAATTGGATTACAGAAGCTCCCAGTCCATTACCTAGGAGATCTTTATAGACTTAGGAGCTGCACATGAGCAGTAAAATAATGTAGAATTCATGGATTTATTTATTTTTCCTTCCCTTAGGTGTTTTTCCCCAGTTTTCTTCCATATTCAGATGCTTTGGGAGCTTGTCTTGCTGGGAGAGCCCCTGGTAGTTATGGCTCCATCCCCTTGTCAATCATCGGAGACCGTGCTAGCTCTTGTTGGGTGAATATTCCTTTATATATTAAACATTATAGTATCTAGATAGATTTTTATGAAGGTTTATAGTAGATATTTAGCTTTGTTTAAATAAAGCTTTCAATCTTTCAATCTCTGTAACATCCAGGGATTTGTATACTGGTATCCAGAATATAATATAATGGAATATTTCTATAGTATTTTCTCAGTTTTCAATAGTATTTAAAGAATTCAGAATTAGGTACTCTCGTGGCCTTAATGTCCTCTCCGTAACATAAAGATTAATATGTGATGGTAATAAAACTATAATATTACAGCCCTGAGTGTAGTTTTATTTTATTATAAATGTATCACTTGTCTATACAAAGATCCAGCAATGCAAAAAAACCTATTTAATCTTCTATTAAAGGGCAACTGTGTTCTCAAAACAAGTGAGGGTTAAATGAAAACCTGCAGTATTTCCTTTAAAGTGAGCTGAAAATCACATCTTTGGCTGGAGCCTATGAGACATTACATTGGTGTTCAAACTTCCTGCTTCCAGTAGGTTGAGTGACATCACCTGACCTCTGCCCCGGTGGGAGAAGCATGCTCAGTTGAGACTTCATGCTGGGAAATCAGGAAGTACCTGGGGAAAAAATTGACAGTTGTGAAGGAAAGCCTATTAATGCAGACAGAGGCTGGTCACATGACTATAAGCTGGTCACATGGCTTAAAACAGGAAGTGTTCAAGCAGGAAGTAATATTTATGAACCTTTCCAGCAATAACTTCTCACAAATTTTATCTAGAGATGTGATTAAGTTTTAATTTGAAGGTACGATGGAAGGCTTTTTATATAATCCTTTATAGTTTGGAAGAATTCAAGACCACAGTTACCCTTTAATTTACTAATTTTCTGTTAGACTAGTAACTTTCTCTGGTCTATCCCATTAACACTGGAGAGCATTACTGTACCCACTGGATGAAGGGAAATGTAAACCAGGAAGTGAGTGGACAGATTGCTGTAGTAAAATATTTTCCTAAATCTCTGGTTAGATCCGCCGGTTCGGGGTAATCTAATCGGTGAAGAAACGTGTTTTCTTGTTTCATACGCCATGTTAAAGAGAGGAATTAAAACCTTAATGACACACTGACCTACTATTTACTCCCATACTGCATTTTTTGGGGCAGTTGGCAAGGTAAGTAATACGAGTGGCAGAAAGTGAACAGACTCCGTTGGGCAGCCAGGTATAAAGAATGGAAGACAAATAGATAAAGTAGCGATTGGCTTAGGTGTATGATCATTCCGACCGAGAATCAGATTGATTATTAACAGCAGACTAAGCGCCCTTACACGTGCCACTCTCCTCTGGAACGATGGTCGGCCATCATTGGTAGCGTCCGAGTGTAATGTGACGTGTGTAAGGAGATTACCCGTGTTTGCACCTTTACTCCTGTGAAATAAGATGAGCTTTCCATAATGTTGTTTAATGTGGCTTATCTCCCTGTCTGCAGGTGCATCGCTCCATTGAAATACTGCAGTGATTTCAGGCCTTACTTTACTATCCATGACACGGAGTTCAAGGAATATACAACACGGACCCAGGCGCCGTGAGTGTCCCAACCGATTTATCCTTGGATATTGTGGGTTAATGCAGTGGAGCTTTAGGGTTAAACTCAAACTTTCCTATAGTTTAGTCTGTATATATTTTACAAATATAAAAATGACGGAGAGACTCACACACACACAAATTGGTGATTTTATTGGGACATGCAAGGTTTCCCCTTCCTCATATTGCATAGTACAACTTATATACTGTGACCACTCCCCTTAAAGGGGTGGGGTTAACAACATTCTGTGTTGTGATAGGCCAATTGATTTGGGTCACTGATTTATCATTGGATATTATGGGTTAATGCAGTGGAGCCGTAGGGTTAAACTCAAACTTTCCTAGCCATGTTCAGTCTGTAGATATTCTATATTGACTCTTTTTAGTTAGACTTTCATTTAGTACTAAACATCTGACTTTAAATTTAAAGGGTATGTCCACCCCCAGAATAATATTTCATACCCTCCTTCCCCCGCCCCTCTAAACCCTTAGATTGTTTTTCAGAGAAGACCTGCAGGACAGGGGAGGCGTAGACCAATGCAGATTCATTCATTCTCCTCAAGACTTTATTCTTGAAATGATCCATTGTAGGGTCTTTTGGGCATTGCACATCTGCCCCACAATTATCTAAGACTTTATATGCATGTCTTTAAAGGGCATTTTCACCAACCAAATTAAAAATGCTATTTAGGTAAATCAGCCTGATGGTAACGTGTAGTAGTAACGTGTAGTAGTAACATTTAAAGCTAAGTAAGTAACGTGTAGTAGTAACATTTAAAGCTAAGTAACTAAAGTGTAGTAGTAACATTTTAAGGTAACGAAGTAACTTGTAGTAGTAACATTTAAAGGTAACTAATTTGCTACTAGGATTATTTGCCTTTTGATAAGATATGCAGGAAGCTTCCTGCTGTTACAGCACTGATTTCTGTTCCTTTCCTTCTCAGACCATCTGTCATCTTCGGTGTAACAAATCCGTTTTTTGCCAAGACGTTGCAGCATTGGCCCCATATAGTCCGCATTGGAGACGTCAAGCTAGCAGGTTGTTCCCAGATTTAACAGCAATGAGATCTGGCACAGTCCCCATCTCCTGATGTTAAGCATGAAATAATATCTGTAACATGGCCAATAAAATGAAACCCAGTAATCTATGTGGCTGTGTGTTAGACGGCAGCTCTATGTATGTTAAATGAAATATTTAAACCTGTCTGGTTATTGCAGGAGATGTTCCCAAGCAAGTCAAAGTAAAAAAGTTGAAAAACCTCAAAACTTTGGATTCTAAACCCGGTAGATTTCTCTTAAACACAATATCAAATCGGTCTCTGTACACAATACAAATTGTTCATTCTGTTTGTCACTCTGTGTTGCAGGTGTGTATAGTTCTTACAAACCGTATCTGAACAAGGACGAGGAGATTATCAAACAACTGCAGAAGGTATTCCTCTCCAAGTAAAATGCAAATCTATTTGATTGTTTTAAAGGGAAACTGTGGTCTCTATGCAAGTTCCTTTATTATAAAGCTCCCTTTTACCTTTAAAATGAAGAATCATGCTTCTAGCTGCAGTGTATCCAAACTTACAGCAGTATAAATAGTGGTGCTTCCTACTTACAGTGATCTGTGACCTCACCAGCATGCCCCTGGTTTGAGCATGCCCACTTGTATCCTACTCCTGGGACAGAGCTTCATAAGCCCCACCCCAAACTTCTTTTAAAGACACAGCTTATAATACATGCCTGGCACAGGGACACAGATACAGTAAAGGGTAGGAATAGAGGCTTTACAAGCCTATAGCTTTGGATTGACAACAACTAGAAGACATCATCATTGGCTTGTTTTGTAAAGTGTGAGTATCGCTCTTTTTAATTGAAGGCACTTGTATAAAGTCCACAGTTCCCCTTTATAAACGTTTAATGATCTAAAATAAAATGAATAAAATAAAATATTATTTTAAGGGGTTATATGTAAAGGTTTAGATTTTTTGTTGTTAATAATGCTGGGTTCTAATCATTGGGTTCCAACAGAATTATTTGACATCGAATTGCAAATGACCTTCTCAGTGTGATTTCCTAAGGGGGAGATAGAGGAATTCTCCTATCAGATACTTTGCATCTCTCCTTGTTTAAAGGGAAAGTCCACCCAAAAAATAAGTAATGTTGTTTATTCTTATTACCGCCCTTAAGTGGACTTTCGTTTTTACCTTACCTTGATCCACGCTGAGATATACTTACGTCACTGTCGCAGCCATGGCTGACATTACGTACCTGCTCGCTCATAACCACCTCGAAACCGAAGGTAGGAGGCGGGACTTTTGGCGAGGGATCAGCTTAAATTAAAGTAAGTATATCTCAGCGTGGGAGCGTCAGAACGTGCCGTGGGGGAGGATTGCACCGCGGGGTTTGCTGGTAAAGTTCCTAAAGAGAATCTTTGTACATTTCAGGGAGTTCAGCAGAAGCGGCCAACCGAGGCCCAGAATGCAATTCTCCGGCGACATTTCCTAGAGCTGACTCAGAGCTTCATCATTCCTCTCGTACGTGAGCTGTCGCTTTATCTTATTGCGCAATATGGGTTTGGGCCTATTACCCTCTGTGGCTATTAGCCAATATATTCAAAGGTGCTACCCCAGTCAGTCCTCTACCAGGGACTTATAACCATAGCACAAGCAAAATTCGACTGTTTCTTAAGCAGATCCTTTATTTTAAAGGGTATGTCCACCCTAATACATTTTTTTATATATAATGTGAGGCAACCCCGCAATCCTCCTGCGCACTGATCCGGCTCCCTGCTTGGCGAAACTTGCAAGCCGGGGCCAGACCGGCAGCTGCGTCTATGATTGGTTGAGAGGCAGCCAATTACAGATCCTGTCTATGGGGAGAGCGGCGGGAATGAAGGGCTGTAAGTAGCGTTCTAAATCTTTTTTTAACCAAATGACACGGAGGTTGGGGGCGGGCAGGGATGCCCTACACTACAGCAAATGGAATTAACACTAGGTGGATGGATGGATTCGGATGGTGGGAGGGAAGGGGGAAAGGGCTCCCCTGCACATGCCAGAATACCTCTCGGAGGCAACACTGGTGGCAGAGACCTTTTTGCAGGAAGTCAGCTCCTAGTCTTCACTTTTCTGGACTTTGGACAAGCACCGCATGAGAACCATAAGGAGCTCTGCAAGGATTTATTTATTTTTTTAACCTACACAGTGGGGCCAGTAGTGGGTTAAATTTTAGTTTGGGGGTGTCCTTGCCCTTTAAATCACATATACTTTTTTTTTGCTTCAAGGACAACTAAAGCCTCAGAACAACTCTTTCAGAAGGAAGAGTACCTTAATACAATCTGTGTCTCACCTCTCTTGTGTTATCACCCAGCATGGTCACTGATCATTGTCTCATTTCAGGAACTTGTTACAGTTGGTCACCTTACGGAAGGGGGTTGAACCCCGCGTAACGTTGTGTGTACCTGGTTGTTTCAACACTTAATAAATGATTTATGCTGTAAAGCACTTTTTGAGTGGGCCTCCCTTTCAGAAAATAAGTATATACAGTTGGTCACACCCACTAGTAGCCTCTAGCCAATCCTTTTTCATGACAGATTAGGCAAGGGAGCATGTGACTGAGCTGAGGGGTGTGGCCAGTCACTTTACATACACACATTTATTTCTTCTTTAATGCTATTTACTGTCGTGGGATTTTTCAGTTTATTGGTGTTTTAAGAGGGGAAATGTTCAGATTCTGGAGTGGAAAAAAATGGGTTTAGTTCTCCTTTAAGAAATAGTTTGCACCCCGGTCAAATTTTGCTTGTGCTTTATCTCATTGGCACCCAAGGCTTCTGTGAATGTGGGTTAGCTTTGGGTTTCATTAAATACAATTTATGGAAACGACTATCCAGTGATACCCCAGATAACAAATCTCAGGTTCCCCTATGAACGTATTGCCAGGTGAAATATGATTAGCTGGGATGAGACTGTCAGTACCAATCAGATGTTCTCTAACTGCAGCAAGCAAATAAAAAGCTAATATCCTATTGGTTGGTAGCAGATGTTGGCCCCTCATTGTATCAGCCCCTCTATTACGGGTACAGTATTATATTTTATTACTATAATGCCTTCCTGTCTGATTGATAAGGTGCAGGTTTTTTCAGACTTCCTTATGGGGGGTTGAGATGTCCTGCTCTGTTCTATATTTAGAGTTTCCTGCAGTGATGGAGCCTTCCCTATGTGGGGTTGAGATGTCCTGCTCTGTTCTATATTTAGAGTTTCCTGCAGTGATGGAACCTTCCCTATGTGGGGTTGAGATGTCCTGCTCTGTTCTATATTAAGAGTTTCCTGCAGTGATGGAACCTTCCCTATGTGGGGTTGAGATGTCCTGTTCTGTTCTATTCATTGTAATTATTCTTTACTGCAGGAGCGTTACGTTGCAGGGCTAATGCCGCTATTGAAGAGCGTATGTGCATGGAAGGTCAGTATTATTCTACCAGCTCCAGTGTTAAAGTGATAGAAATTTATTATGGGAACCCCACAATTATGTTCGTGGTCCTTGTGTTTCAGAGCCCTCCGCAGCTCAAGCCATTCAGCTTGGAAGAGTTCATGAAAACCCTGGAGAAGGCTGGACCTCAGCTGACCTCGCGGTTGAAAGGAGACTGGATCGGACTCTACAGGTTTCTTATTCTTGGCTGTGAAATCTAAAATCTACTGTTGGGGAGTTTTATTATCTAAAACTGGAGCATTGATAGACTTTCAGGGTTATTCAATAAAAGTTCTTGCTAATGTTGCCCTATCC
Organism: Hymenochirus boettgeri; assembly: GCA_019447015.1. Classification (NCBI taxonomy): domain Eukaryota; kingdom Metazoa; phylum Chordata; class Amphibia; order Anura; family Pipidae; genus Hymenochirus; species Hymenochirus boettgeri. The sequence goes on along the minus strand of JAACNH010000017.1, from coordinate 140,474 downwards.
AATTAGATGTTAGCTTACAAATTTTAAATAACATCTGATTGGTTGGGGCAAAATTAGCACCATTTTTAACGATAAGAACTTTTATTGAATCTCCCTGATTGAATTCTATATACTGTAAAGAAAGACAGATTGATATAGATATCCATTTGCTGGTTATTTGGATAAAATTCAGAGGATGAATCGGTCTATGCATATGCCTAGGGCCAGATAAGCTATTATTTTGCTGTATTTAACCACTAAAGATTGTAGCCAGCATTGCTCAGGAGGGAGGGTGACTTGTCAGTTATCTGCCTGCAACCCCAACTGCTATTTTTATTACATGAATTTGTAATCAGATGTTTAATCAGATGTGTCGGTGACTCATCCGGTCCCTGCTTCCTCTTTGTCCTCTGAGAGGTTTCTGGCACGTGCAGGGGAGCCCTCCCTCTTATTCCTTCACCCCCTACCATCATTTGTAATGTAGGGTACCCTAGCCCCCCTACCATCATTTGTATTGTGCTATATGATTCTATAGGAAATGTGTTAATGCGTCATGAATCTTGAAATAAGTATTTGTTTCTTTTTGTCCTTTTTTGATGTTCCAGTTAGTAAACCTGTTTTAAGGTGTTTGTAAATAAATGTGATCCAGGTTTCCTATTCATATGTAGTAACAAACTGTGTCACAGACAGTAAAACTAAATGTAGAAATAGAAGGAAAAAGAAACAAATTATTTGTGCAGCCAGCATGCTGAACGTGATCAATACTGTTCTGTGCATTTTATAAAGGCATGTCCATCTTAAAGGGGAACTGAGGTCTCCAAACAAGTTTAGTTAAATAAAGGACCGTTTACTACTTTTAAAACAAGCCATCAACCACCTCCCGCCATGCTGACAGCCCAAGAGATAAAGAAATGACTGACCAGAAATTATGGGTGGGAGGCTGGACATGTGACATTCCTAAGCTTCTCCTGCACAGTGCTGCGGCCGAGCACAGCTCAGACTCTCCATCAGTGATGTGAGGAAGACAGGAAGTCCCTCCTCCTCTATGCCTGTGTGAAGTGCCTGACAGAGAGGTAAGGGAATCTACAGCCCTTCTCTCCCAATATGTGAGAAAAACAGCCTTTTCAGGCAGAGTTTTAATGTAAGGGGGGGTCCGAGTGGCCCACTCCTCGAGGGCGTGGGTGGGGCCCGTGGGTGTGAAAGAGAAGGGGGGGCCTGCCAAATGGACGGACCATTGGGGTCCATGAGTGGAGGGACCAGAGGGGCTGCAAAGGAGAGGAGGAGAACACGGGCAGATTGGCTGACATGGTTCAGAGCAGAAGTGCAGGGGATATTGCTGCCACATTCACACACAAAAATGTAAATACACCTTCAAAACTGGTCCGTTATCTGCAACAAACCCCAAATACTATTTGTACCGGTTGATTATAGTTTTATATCTATTTAGAATGGGATATTTAATTAAGTTATATTAAGTTATGGCAAAGGTATCTTCCTCCTCTCTGCTCAATAGCTTTGTTAAACTTAAACATAGTAGAGGAGTCAGCAGGTGTGAAACAGCAGTCACAGGCATTGGCAGTCACAGCATTGATTGATGGCATGGTAGGAGGGGCCAGCTTACTCTGCTGAGGAAGGGAACACTTATTATCATTAAATATCTGGTAGGTAATGAAGGTAATAAAGTGCAAAATATATCACGCGGGGCAGGTAAACGGACAGGGAGTATGAACAGTTTTTTAAGGAAATGGACATTCCTTGATGTTTGTAAATGGAGGTTCATGATATCGGTAGATTTTCTTTTCTTTGAAAGGGAAGAATAGTGAAGGATTAAATAAAATTTAGCAGCTCGGTCCGTTAAAGAACAATAGGATATTATCTGTGGCACACAAAACAAGAATGCCAGCCAATAGACTTGCATAAGAAGATGTGTACACACTCCTATTCAACAGTCGTACAAGGTGTGTCTTCTCGACCTGAACAGCTATAGAGGTTGTGAATAAATGCTTAAAGCGGGTACCCACATACACACTGAACTATCTGGTCGATCGGCCGGAAAAATTAGTAATGGAATAGATCTGATCTGACCATAAACAATGGTGTATCCCTCACCGTTAAGCTGCCCTTATAAAAGAGGATGGAAATTATGACAGTCAGGAGGCATGTGACCCATGTTAGAGATGGGGGAAATCCCTTGTGTGTAGGGGAATTCCCAGCCAGCTCCAACTTCTGACCGTTACTGACACAAAAAAATATTAAGTCAAAAGAGGAGATATTGACATCGCCCGCTATATTAGTAGTAAACTTAGCCAAACCTCGGTAAGAACGGCCCTCTGCTTGCATGAAACTGCAAGCAGGGGACGGACTGGCGCTCGAGTCCATGATTGGCGGAGAGGCAGGCCAATCAGACGTGGCTTCCGGGCAGTACAGGGAATGCTGTGGAAAGGAGGCTGTGGAAGTAGACGTTCGACTTTTTTTTTTTTTTTTACAAACTACTACAGCGGCCTGGGGAGGGAGAGTTGATAGGGTCCCATACACTACAGAATTAAAAGGGGCAAGTCCCAGCCTAAAATGAAAACTACAGTGAAATCCCCCCATCAAACCTAACGGTAATAGATTGAAATGTGAAAGTGTTGTAGTCTAACCTGAAATCCTGCACAAGATCCTGTTTCCCCTGTTCTGCTTCCTGGTTCTTCCAGTTAGTAACTGTCCAGATTATGGACATCACAGCCAAAGATCTGAATGTTAATCCACCGTCTTCCTCTTCTGAGCATGCCCAGGATCAGTACAGGATCAGTAAAGGTTTCTAAATGGCTAGTTCCATGAGGCATCCAGAAAGATCAGGTATACAATAATGTTTATCCCCCAGTCTGCCTCTTCTGAGCAAGCACAGGCTCAGTACGGGATCAGTACAGGTTCTAAATGGTGTTCATGAGGATCCAGAAGCATAAGCAGGATACAAGAATGGAATCATAGGACAAACGTGATATATAACATATATAAGAGGCCATTCTTTCTAAAATGTCATTTATGAGGGTGGAGTTGTCCTTAAACTCGGGGGCACCAGGGAGGAAACGGGGAGGGGAGAGTGGTGGGGGGTAGAGGGATGTGAAATGAGCAAGCCAAAATACCTCTGAGGACCCTACTAAGAGGTAAGATGGAAAAGAGATGCGGTCAGCTTTTATATCTAGGATACAAACCAAAGAGGATAGCCATGATACAAATTGCTGAGTGGAAATTCCATGCTTATGTAACTGAAAACTAACCAGGCTGTGATAAAAAAATATCTCCTGGCGTCGAGCCTTGTAGGTGGGTTTTGATAATTGTTAAGATAAGATTGTACCATGCAACGTGGCCACAGAGCAAATGTTCCAATTCCAGCAACAATGAAGGAATTGGTCGGCTTTACAGAAGGATCACAGTCCCCATAGGGATTTTATGGATACACAAAACGCAATTATACCTATAACTGATTGATCCTAAGGGCAAACCACAATGGGTCAATTCAAGTAAATGCCACTATTCTATATGCATGAATGAAAAAACTCCGTTCACTAATATTGTATGTATAATTTTTATTTATAAAGCACCACTTGGGTCGCAGCGCTGTACATAAGTAAGTGTTTCATTACATAGGTTAATCTATCTATGTTAAATTATACATTAATTGATTGGAAGTGTGCGTGTCGTGGCGTAGGACCATTAGTATCACGATGGAGCTTACAATTCAGTTTAATATTCCTTAAACTGAGGCTCCACTATCCCTTGAAAATCACATATACAATGTTATTGTTCTCCGTTCAATAGCCTGACAGCTCTATAGAATGTGATTCGGGAAATGGAAACCCCTAAATCGATTAATATGATAAGTGCTTATGGTGATTTGTCTAGCAGTGTGATAGGGGCGAGGGACTGTTTTCTGCAGATCACCCCTGGGTTGAATGGTCTTGGTTCTGTTTTTGGAACCAGATGGATTTTTTACAGAGCTTTATAAGAGTATTATTTGCATCTGGGCTTCTTCCCCAAACAATTCTTAAAGGCATAAGGAGATTCAATTAAAGTTCTTATCGCTTACAAATGGTGCTAATTTTGCCCAACCAATCAGATCTATATTTAACATTTGGAAAGCTAAGATCTGATTGGTTGGGGCAAAATTAGCACCAAAATTAATGATGAGAGTGTCTACTTAGTTGGTGTGAGTGTTACTTGGTACACACGCATATGAACGAGCGATTGACCGCGGGCAAACAGTCCTTTCGTCACGGAAAACAGATCGAAATTACCGACACGTCCGTCCGGACGAACGGACAACCGATTTTCGGCCACAGTCGGCCGTCCTCACACCAGATATCGGCTGACCAAAGTGCCGTGAATCGGTTGGCCGTAAGTTAAATCTGCTGGTTTGCGCCCAGCCTTAAAGGTTTTTCACCCTAGTATTCCCAGCACGTTTATACATATTACATATCAACATTTTCCTCCTTAGTCCTCATTATTTTCCCAAGATGGACTATGGTTCTGGAGCTCTGTATCTATTTACTGTGAACATTCTCAGCATGTTGCTTGTGTGTGAATATGTTTATGTCACAGTAGCCTTTATAACTGATGGGCTGAAAGCGTCCTTTTGCTTTGGGGCACAGAGCGGGAAGAGATTAGGAGACCTTCGCTCTGACAGCTGTGCGAGTCAGGAAGTGGTTCCCTTCTGCCCTGCCGTGTGGATGGAAATAGCTGCCAAGTGCAAAGGGAAAAAGTTTGAACATGACCAAGATTCGTTATGATAAGGTGGAAACTTGCTCGGTCTTCTCATACCCACACACAATCATTAATGATCAATTGAATGGAAACATAGGAAATTAATGGAGTTTTATTCCAACTGTGTTCATCTAATTAGAACCTCATAGATTAGCACTTGGCTCTTATTATTATATTCTAATTACCATCTGTGTAAATCTGTACTTATATCTCTGTGTGTTTAACAGATCTAGTATCAAGGATGAATAAAAACACAGCTGTGTATTAGAGAATAAAGGAAAATTGAAGGTTTAATTAAAGAAAATGCCTCCACTTCCAGCTTCCCTGTCGCTGTATTAGTAGCAGTGATCTGCACCTAGATCATCCTGGTTTTTAAGAGATTTTGTAACTAGAACAGGGTTCCTGAAACTACGGCTCTCCAGATGTTGAAAACTACAACTCTCAGCTTCCTCAACTACAGAGGAAATCTAGGAATGCTGGAAGTTGTATTTCAAACACCTGGAGAGCCGTAGTTTCAGGATCCCTGCCCAAGAAGATTGCCCCTGGAAGGCAGGAGGTAGGAATACACTGGTAAAATGACACAATGGTATCAGAAAGGGGGAGATTAATATTCGCCATTCTGCTGTATAGGTGTCTGGGACATGTCCTTTGTTCTCTATATGCCCATGTATACCTCGTTCTAACGCCATCCCATGTGTGTTTGTGTTTACTTAGGCGCTGTGTACCCACCCATGCTAACTGACTGATAAAGAGGTAAGTGATTTGGAGTTCAATGTGATTTTGGGCTCCTTTGATTCCAGTTTGTTTGGTTCATAGAAAAACACTTTGATGTAAATTCTGAGATCTATTTATTTAATGTTTACTTTATCATTCTCTAACATGCCCCCCTATTAATCTTCTAATGGTAAATGCCCCAAATCGTATGAAATTAACCCCATGACCGTAGGTGTGTTACATTGCCCCCTTGTAAACAAGCCATTTGTGTATAGTACAACCAATTTCCTATTCATAGTACCGTATTTTTCTTATTGTGCATCAATGGAGCTGGGTACCACTCTCCCCTATGTTAGGTGACTAGTATTCTCCTTGTGTGACTCTACAGTACAATGAGGACATGATAGTCATTACCAATGTTATGGAAGTGGATCACCATAATGTTTCGACCACGCACCTTACTAACCTACTGCCTTCTGATCGCTGCCCCTACCCATTAGAATTAATTTAGGAACCAAGCACAACCCGTGATAATTGTTAAGACTATAATAAAAATACAGGGATTGTAAGGGATCACTTGGAATGTCTGTCTTGTTACACTGTTCATATCTGTTTTTTCACCTGTTTTAATTTTGGATGCATTGGTGTCATGAGTCACAGTGCCTCGCCCTGATACCAGGTTTAAAATAAAAGAATTTCCTACTAAATATTTGGTTACGAAACATCAGCCCCTCCTTCAGAAAACCTCTGGTTGCTATCGTGCTCCTGTCCAAAACGTATATCCGTATCAGAAGAAAATCTGGTGCAGGGGTGCCCCTACCATGAAGCAAACTGAAACACATTTGCTCAGGGCAAAATACGCATTCAGCACCAGTCACCAATCAGGGCTAAGTCAGCCCTCCACTCCACCAGTCAGTGTTAGTCAGCCCACCACACCCCACCTCTACTATTTTCCTGATAACGCCACGCCCACTTATCTTGCCGCATTAAAAGTTGTTTCACGTGTCAAAAAAAAAACCTAGGAACACCCCTGATCTTGTGCTACCTCTACTTTCTAAAAGGGAATATAACCCAGAAATTCTGTATTTCTGTTAGGAAATCCCTTAGAAAGGAAACTGGTATCGTTTAAATCTGCAATTTCTGATTGTATTTGGGCCTAGAGATTTTCTTTAACTTCGCGATGAAACATGTCTAGGTTTGGCTGATTAACAGTCGGAATTAAAGGAAGGGTTTGGGATTTATAGTCTCTGATTATACAGTCTCCCTATACAAGACATTTCTGCTTTGAGTTTAGAAGAAAATTATTGTTATTAACTATTGATTATGATATGATTGCATTATTATTATTTCATTCACAAGTATTATTTAGCACAGTTGTACGCTATTTTAACTTCCAATCCATATAGGTTTTTAAAATCATTTTGTATTTATTGCAGAAAACCAGTATGTTACTTGTCGTTTCCAGACTCCAATTCGGGATATTAATTTTCCTGTTTAGTTAGTTGGACAATTAAGTCTTGTGCTTGTTTTGCAGCTTTAAAATGGAGCCTGATGTAATAAATTTGTTTAATGGGCACAGGAGACTGAACTTACTTGTTCTTTGTGAGTTTCTCATTTACTGAATTCTTTACAAAGAATGGGATTGGCTTGAAGGCAGATATTAACACTCACATAGGACACACATAATCTGGTTTACTGAGCAGTTGGCCCCAATAAAGGACGTGTAAGAATTGTGCCTCTGTATTTTATACTTAGGAAATTGCAGAGATGTTGAATTCCGTGTGATTTGAGCAGAGATTAGAGGGACTCAGTGTTCTTAGTTTATAATGGTGCATAACTAGTTATATACATATGTCTACCATTTGAACATCAGTGAATTTATATCCCTTGCTGTTTTCCCTGCTGTTGAGATTTAGTGAGCTGACATTTCAGGTTCTCCAGAATGCACACTACTTTGGAATGTTCCTAACAGTTATTTCTACTGATTGGCTGTTGGATGGGTCACACATGCTCAGATCGCTACTGAGCAACTGAATCACCCATACGCACTGGGTCAAGGCAAGACCATAACGGTCTATATTAGGGGTCCTGCAAACAGGAAGTCAGTATTTAGAAGACATTTTTTATATACAGACAAATGGGAAATGGGCAGGTTAAGGTCAATGCTCTTTTTTTCATAAAGTAATGTATTCAACTGAACTTACACCTTAACACAGTTGGCATAGTAGTATGAGGTAATCCTAACTACTTTATCAGCTCCCTTCATACTTTCTTTCGGGACTAAGTGTTAAAGGGTATGTCCACCCTAAAAATGATTTTTTTAATATAAGATTCCCCCTGTCCCCCCAACCGCTATATTATATTTTTAGAAGACCCAATAATTCTATACCTCCCCTCTTTCCTCCGCCGCGCTCCGGCCCTCTGCTTGCGAGAAAATGCAAGCAGAGGGGGTGGGACCGGAGGTCGCGTCTGTGTGGCTGAGCGGCAGCCAATCACGGACGCGGCTGCCGGAGTGCATTTCGGCGGGGAAAGAGGGAGGTAAGTAAAGTTTGGGGAGCTTTCTAAACATATAAATATAGCGGTTGGGGCTGGGGGGACAGGGGGAATCCTATATTTAAGGGTTTGACACTAGGGGGAGGGAAAATCCTTAGAGGGAGGGAGAGGGAGGGGGAGAAGGGCTGCAGTACGCATGCCAAACTTCTCCGGAGGCCAGGTAGGAGGCAGTCCTATATGGACTCTGCTATCCTCCTGCGTGGGCAGTTTTTTGGACTTTGGGGGGGACTACAGGAGAACCATATGGAGCTGGATGATTTTATTACACTACATGATGGGCCGCGTAGTTGGGGGGATTATGTTTTGGGGGGTGGACAGCCCTTTAAAAACTAGATTAATAATTTTAAATTAGATTTAAATACTCAGATTTACAATGATTTTAGCCACATTAACAATTTAGCAAAAGTTACACCTGCAGCCATCACGAGGTTTAAATGGCATGTCCATCCTAAAACAAAAAACTGGGCACTTTTTATTTACATTTAATTTGTCCTAAACCCAATGCTATTTTGAGCACTTTATTACATGCTTTTTATCCAGATATTTAAAGGGCAAGTCTCAGCCCCAAAACAAAAACTTACATACAGGTGAATAACCCCCCAAACCTAAACGGTAATAGTTTGAAATGTGAAAGGTGTAAGTCTAACCTGAAATCCGCACAATGTCTGTTTCCCCTGTTTCTTCTTCCTGGTTCTTCCAGTTAGTAACTCAGTTATGGATTTGACAGTTGACATACAGCCAATGACTGAATGTTAATCCCCTGTCTGTCTGTTCTGAGCATGCCCAGGCTCAGTACTGCTCAGAAACAAAAGCAAACGGGCTGCAGCAATCCTGTGAGTCAATCTCGCACGGAGGTGTTCAGTAAATAAAAGGCCTTCTTTATTTAACACATATGGCTGTACAAACAGATACATGTCTAACGCGTTTCGTGCCTGATCATGGCACTTCGTCAGAGACACAGTACAATGGTTACAACACGCTTTAAATAGAGGAAATGCAATTGAAACACTTAATTACAAAAGACTTAATTAGAAAACAATCCGCCTCTTCAAAGGGGAAAGGATGTAAATAGCAAAAAAAAACAAATATGAATATGCACAAAAGAAAAAAGGAAAAGTGAAAAAAGGACACATATATAAGTAAATGCATATTACACCCAATAAAAATGTATAAAAAGATTTACATACATATGTGTATAAGCCTGAAAGAATATTAAAGAATTATGTACATATGATAGGAATCAATCTAATTACATGTCCAAGCTGGTAAGCGAGTACAGGTTCTGTGTTGGCATAGAATTCAAAAATTTTTAGAGATATTTTATGAAATGAGAGCGGAAGGGAATGAAGGTGGGAAAAAGAAGAGATATTAAAATTAGGTAAAACCAGTGATGTCAAATATTGAATTTAGTCCTTTGGGGTTTCGAGTTTCAATAGAAAGATCCATTTGGCTTCTTGTTTAAGCAAAGTAGCCAAACGATCACCTCCCCGAACGGGAGCAGTGATACGTTGGATTCCTTGAATACGGATAGGGTCGTCGCTCCGTTACATTCGATGAAATGTTAGCCACGGGCTTGACAAATCAAATTTAGCAATGGAGTTAAAGTGTTCTCTCACTCGATTTCTAAAGGGGCGCATAGTGCATCAACATATGAATCGAGCATTTTAAGCAGGTAATGAGATAAACACAAAGTTAGTATTGCAATTGATGTATTCCTTATTCATGTAGTCTTTTTTGTGATAGTACTAGAAAAGGTATTGTGGTGCAGATGATATGACAAACAGTACATCTGACTCCACCGCATTTAAAGTTTCCTTTGGTATCTAACCATGTTTGTTTCAAGGGTTTACTTAGGTATGTCATAGGGGCCAAGCTATTGCCTGTAGTGGGGGCTTTACGGGCGACAAATTTACATCCTTCATTAATAATATCGAATAGGGTTTGGTCCCCATATAAAAAGGTAAATTTTCTCTTTACAATATCTACGATTTTATGATACCTGCTCAGTACAGGTTCTAAATGTCAGTTTCCATGAGGCAAAGAAGCATAGCAGGCATACAGTAATATGTTATCCCCTGTCTGCCTCTTGAGGCATGCCAGGCTCAGTACAGGCTCAGTACAGGTTTTCTAAATGGCTCATTCCATGAGGCATCTCCAGAAGCATAGCAGGCATACAGAATGTTTATCCCTGTCTGCTCTTCTGAGCATGCCCAGGCTCAGTACAAGGCTCAGTACAGGTTTCTAAATGGCTCAGTTTCCATGAGGCATCCAGAAGCATAGCAGCATACAGAATGAATTCATAGGACAAACTATGATATATCAACATATTATAAAGAGGCTATTCTTTCTAAAAAGATGTTCTTATGAGGGTGGAGTTGTCCTTAAATCATGTATTACCTCCCCTTTGCTCAATGAGCTTTTATAAGCTTGAGCATGTGTAGGCAGCAGGTAAATGGCAGTCAGTCATTGGTTGTGATGTCAGCAGTGACAGCCTTGATTGACAGCATGGAGGAGGAGCAGCTTACTTTTGCAGAGAAAGGGGACATTAATATCCTTAAATATCGGTTGATAATACATCTAAATGTGCTGAATTATATCGGGTGGAATTGGGTGGGACATGCCCTTTAAATTGGCCTTGCTGCTTTCCTTGTGTGACACACAGGGGGTAATACATGAGTGCAATATTAAATTGATTGGAGCCAAGATCACTCTGTCCCCTGAATAGAGCAACTGACCCCCCCCCTCCAAAATGGGCGAAGAATAATTGGTTGTTTTGTGTTACTGGTCCTTTATAGAAGGTTCTTTACTTGAAATCAGTAGCTTTGAGAGAAATGCTATTATTACTATTACAGTGCCCGTACACTAGGAACTTACCTTCAACCTTCCTGCCAAAGCAGAATTACTGCCCTGGCGCATTCAATTGTGATTGGAAGTTGATTGCAAGAAAGACCAGGCCAAACGCCGAATGTTGGAAGGTAAAACTGCCAGCTGGCAACACTGCCTTGAGACATTTAAAGGGAAAGTCATGAAAATACATGTACTTTTCAGAAAAAAGCCACAGTATTTTTTCATCCAATGGCCTTAATCTGCCAATTCGCATTTTACTATATAAATAAATGCAACGAAATAATGACCCTAATAGAGACCGTTATGGTCTTGCCCTTGACCCAGTGCTGGGTTTATTCCGTTGCTCAGTAAAGATGTGAGCATGTGTGACCCATCCAACAGCCAATCGAAATTACTGTTAGGAACATTCCAAGGATGTGGTGCATTCTGGGAAGAAAAATGACTGTTAGAACCTGAAATGTCAGCTCACTAATGTCAACAAGCAGGGAACAGCAAAGGGAATGAAATCAACTGATATTTCAAAATGGGGGAGAATATGTAGAAAACTAAGAAGGCATACACAAAACTAACAATTTAACAAATATTGATCATTTCCACAGAACTGTCCCTTTAATACAATAGATCGAATGTGAATCTAGTATTTTCTCAAAATTGTTTGGTCCTCATTAGCGCTAATGCAGCCTGTTTGTTCGTGTCCCTCCCTGTTATTAATTTTCAGACAAGGTACAAATCTGCACATGCTCGGTAAATCTCCAGCTTCTCCATTGTCGAGACACATGATTGGCTGCCATTTTCCTGGCCGGCCTGTGCATATTCTAGTTTAGATTCTACTTTCTTCCGTTTCCGTTCATCTTGCAGTGAGAAATGTAACATTTGTGAAATTGGAAACCGTAACGTTATCTGTATGACTTCCTCCAGGTTGCCTTGGAGACACGCAGTTTTGTTTCCGATTTCCGCCAATCAGCCGGGAAAAGGACGTCCCTACACTGTGTCAATGACCAGACTGACCGAGATTACCTGTTTATTAAAGGTTTGAATGGAGAATGATTTAAAAGGAATAGTTGGATACAGTAAATTACCATGTGTTAGTATGTTGGTCACTATTCACACCTCCCCCCATTGGCTTCTGATCAAGGTGACAACATGGAACGTTCATATCACCAACTTGGAGAGGCAGAGGTTCAATCACAGTGCCAGTGCGAAAGGTCCTTCCTATTAGTAGTGCATTCCACCCCTGTACAGACATCCCGTAGCCACCTCTGACAGGCACTGAATTTACTTGGGCTAGATGTCTCTTTTTCAAGTTTGGAAGGGTTTGTAGACTACTGGAATTAGATGCGCTCTTCCGATCAGTAACCAATCAGGAGTGGGGTGTGTAAATGGGAACCAATTCCCATCAACATATAACTGATGAATGAAAATGTAAACTGGTTGCTTTCTCGCCCCCTACCCCCACCTGTTATTGAGGTTGAATTTATATAAAATCTCTGATTGGGTTTTAAATATCGAAATTTTTTTATTTTTTTTTGTAATCCATTCTTAGACAACGATTCGATCCAGAATATTGTCTCCGTCAAACAGAAAAATTTCCGCCTAGCCCTTTCTTCGTTATTTCAATCAATTTTACAGACTGGTCTATTGAAAACACGGGAAACTGTCTTGGATATTCTGATCCATAAAATAAATAACACAGCTGGTGCAGATGGATCTGTATGAATTAAATAAATACTTTGATAAAATAAATTTACATTTTAAAATAATCCTTAACAACCAACAGATTTTCTGGTGTTGTAATTTTACAGGAGATTCAATAAAAGTTCTATCGTTAAAAACGGTGCTAATTTTGGCCCAACCAATCATGTTGGCTTTCAAATGTTAAATAATATCTGATTGGTTGGGGCACAAAATTAGCACCGTTTTTAACGATAAGAAATTTTATTGAATAACCCTGATAATATACGAAAACAAGAATGTTCCTTCGTGCTCCTGCTTTCACAGTACCACAATGTTGCAATGTAGCAATAGTTTTGCTTACCGTGATTCTTTATTTCCTTTGCACAGAAAGATCCAGCTTGTTTCTATGGATATGTCTATTTCCGACAGGTTCGGGACAAGACTTTAAAAGAGGCTATTTTCAAAAGGTAATTGGTTCCTCCTGACTTCGTTTTACTCCCAACATTGGGCAAATTCCGTCTGTAGATTAAGATACGAGCAAATACCGTACTACGGGGGTTATATCAATACAAGTTCTTATTGTTAAAATTGAACCAATCATGTTGGCTTTCAAATGTTAAATCAGATCTGATTGGTTGGGGCAAAATTTGCACCATTTTTAACGATAACTTTAATTGAATCTCCCTGAATGTGTTAATGTTTGGTACCCAGAATCCTTTGCAGCAATACAATGTAGTTGTCTGGAATTTGCTGATAATATTGTATGGAGCTCGGCCGTTTGTAGCTTTATTAAATATAAACATTTTATCTTCTGCCCTAAATGCATAGTGCTGAGGCTGGGAATTAGATGTTAAATTGGCAAACTGATCAACTCAACAGGCCAGAATTGGAAATGGAGGAGGGTCCGATGGGCTAGAATTTCCCAGCCCCCTAGAGATCCTGTGTCTGGGTGTCCCTGTTGTACACATTATTTTACTTTCCTGTTAGTAGAAGTGGGCAACTGAACTGCACAGTGGGCTACTGCCCACTCGGCTAATCTTTATACAGGAAGTCACAAGGATATGGAGGTCAATATTCCCATCTGTAACTAAGAGCAATTGTATTTTGTTGGGGGTGTCACTGCCTTTCACCCTAGGCTATCTACAAATAACCTCATTACAGCTTGGTTTATTCACCAATATCCTCGCCAATCGTACGGCCGGGATGGATTGTAGTGTGTATGTCACATCGACAGGGAGATTCATAAAGGTTCTATTGTTAAAAATGGTGCTAATTTGCCCCAACCAATCAGATTTATCTTTCAAATGTTAAATAATACTGATTGGTTGGGGCAAAATTAGCCCCTTTTTTAACGATATTGAATTCCCTGTTAGTCTCCAATGAAAAACATTGCCTATTCCCGACAGGCTAAGTTGGCATCACTGTAACAAATGACCCTGTAGCTGCCCTCCCCCACACACCCCCAGCAGCTAGTCATGAACTGTACATCTCAACATTTTCCCAAGAACTATCCGTTCTAACCATTCTCTGTCGTCTACATTGTGGCTTCTGTTTGCGGTCTCTGCTGAGTTAATGCAGATGAGACCGAAGGATTTGGCTCTGAGATGAGCAGCTTTCTAGGACTGTGGCCAAGTGAAGGCGTCATGGGATGCGGAGAGAGGGGGGGGGGGTTATTATTCTAGACCATCATCAGATATGGGGAACAATCAGATACATTTTTTAGCAAACGGACTGAAGGTTCTGAGGTTTAAATGTATAAAATAATAATTTCCTCTCTCGTTATTTAAACGATTGTAATTCAATAAAGGGGGGGGAAACGGACACAGGAAATAATGAACTGTTGTTATTGGTTAGATTGGATATCTAATCCTGTGCATGGATACAATGTTCTAATTTTCTTATGATCTGTTTCGAGACTTCCTTTTAATGTCTCGTTATCCTCTTCCCCCAGTCCTTGGTTCTGATCAGCAAACTTCCCTACATCCATTTCTTCCACACCGTACTGAGGCAGATCGCCCCCAGAGTATTTCGAGAGGAGTGAACCTTGTTTGGAAGCCGGTAGGTTTTGCAATTTTATTACTAGAAGTCAGTGTTATTCAATCAGGGATCCTCAAAGTGTGGCCCCCAGAGATGTTTTGAAAAACAAAACTCCCAGCATCCTTTAACCACAGAGGGCGCTTGGAAAGCTGGGAGTTGTAGTTTTCAAACCTGTGGCTGGCCATACCTTGAGGAGCCTGTATTAGAAATTAGCAAATAAAATTAAGCACATTGCAGGCCAGATCTGAGAATCCTGACCATACCACACCTGACCTTTACCATAGCTCCACTTATCCTGCCTTACCACACAACCCCCGGGTAAATTTACAAGCCTGCCCTCTGTGAATTGGCCACGTGTTGGTCACATTGACATAGGGTTAATGACTTGCGGTTCTCTCTGACCTGTAGCGCTATAAATAAACAGACAGTTACGGTAAAAATAAAAATGTTATGAGAATTGCCTCTCCCATTATATCCCAATATTACACATTAACATCACGGCTAAAAAGAAGGTCCCAACAAGGTATAATCCATTGGAACCAGTAAGGGTTAATAAGGGCCATACTGCCAACCCACTTTCCCCCTCCTGTTTGGCTCTAATTGTGTTCCTTCTTTCATTCTTTAGCTTGCAGTGACATTGATCGCTGGCCTGTACCATCCCAGGGAAAATTTTACACCGCCAATCATGGAGGTGTATAAAGGTAACGAGGCATGAAAATGATCTATAAAATGTTAACTCATAACTCAAGAAATTTAAAGGGACACTGCAGTAACGGACGCCATTGGCTCCTCCCTAGTCTCCCCCTCTTTATTAAAGGATATCAACTCTCGGGAGATCCGATTGATTATTCTTACCTCACAATATCATTTTGTTAAGGAGTAAAACACTTAACAGTTTTCAATTTGCCAGGTTAGTCTGGACTAATCCTTTATTAAATAGTGCTGAAGCCAGGAGGAAGACTGGCAGATCAGTATTCTTTGGGCTGATGCTCCTTACAGAAACAATATGGGAGGTAGGAATTGCCAGGCCTATAGCCCTGTCCCAGGTACTTTTCATTCTAACTGTATTTTAAATAAACTTTATAATATAATAGTTATCCATATGCTTGCATTGTCAGGGACACTGAATATGGGAGGAGCCAGAGCGTGATTACATTAGTATAAACCCCCTTTAAAGGGCATGTCCACCCCCAAAAACTATAATCTCCCCCACTGCTGGCCCAATGTGTAGTGTGTAAAAATCCTTACCTTACCTCTCGGCTCCAAATGGTTCTCCTGGAATGTCCCTACAAAGTCGCAGAAAGTGACACAGGGAGCCTTGCAGGGAGTTTCCGCCACTGAGGCGTCCTCTCAGAGGTTTGTGGTGCTCATTGCAGCCCTTCCCTCCCTCCCAATCCCTGTAATTTTCCCTTGCCCCTAGTGTTAATCGCTTTTCGTAGTGTAAGGCTCCCTCCCCCAGCCCGAACGCTATAGTTATTTGTCAGAAACTCCCCCGGCACTCTGGATAGCCGGAAACTGACAGGCAAGTCAATCACGGACGCGGCTGCCGATCCGGCCCCTGCTTGCAGTTTCATGCAAGCAGAGAGCCGGGACTGAACGTCAGAGGAAAGATGGTAATGATCGGGGGAGTTTCTGCACAAATAACTATACGTTCGGGGGTGGGGGAGGGAGCCCTACACTACAGCAAAATAAAAGGGGTGGACATGCCCTTTACCTCAACCTGCGACTATTGGCTTTGTTAATGTCAAATAAGTGGAAATTATTGTATATGAAATTTACTGGGACACCTCAATCTTGTTATAGGAATAGAACATTCATAGGTATAAACTAACTTCGGGTCATAGGGGAGTCAGCCATTCGTTGGATTAGGTCATTGAATTGGCCAATCAGTCTGTAGCCAATCCCATTATAAAAACATTCAATCTGTAGCCAATCATATTTATCCAAAAATGTATAGGTTTGGGCCAATCTGTAGTGAATCATTGTATCAGAACATTCATAGATTGGGGCCAATCTGTAGTGAATCCTAGATCAGAACATTCATAGATTGGGGCCAATCTGTAGTGAATCATAGTATCGAACCTTCATAGATTGGGGCCAATCTGTAGTGAGTCGTAGTTTCAGAACCTTCATAGATTGGGGCCAATCTGTAGTGAATCCTAGTTTCAGGGCCTTTATAGATGGGGCCAATCTGTAGTGAATCATAGTATCACAACATCATAGATTGGGGCCAATCTGTAATGAATCATAGTATCAGAACTCTTAGATCGGGGCCAATCTGTAGTGAATCGTAGTTTCAGGGCCTTTATAGATTGGGGCCAATCTGTAGTGAATCATAGTTTCAGAACCTTCATAGATTGGGGCCAATCTGTAGTGAATCCTAGTTTCAGGGCCTTTATAGATTGGGGCCAATCTGTAGTGAATCATAGTATCACAACATTCATAGAATGGGGCCATCTGTAATGAATCATAGTATCAGAACCTTCTAGATCGCGGGCCAATCTGTAGTGAATCGTAGTTTCAGGGCCTTTATAGATTGGGGCCAATCTGTAGTGAATCATAGTTTCAGAACCATATAGATTGGGCCAATCTGTAGTGAATCGTAGTTCAGGGCCTTTATAGATTGGGGCCAATCTGTAGTGAATGTAGTTTCAGAACCTTCATAGATTGGGGACAATCTGAGTGAATCATAGTATCAGAACCTTCAAAGATCTGGGCCAATCTTTAGTGAATCATAGTATCAGAACCTTCATAGATCTGGGCCAATCTGTAATAGTATCTGAAGTATTCTAATATTCTTTACTGAATTTATCAGAATGGTCCAGTCATTGAACATGGACCAATTCCCACATTTGGCCTTGGATATACATTTCAGCAGACAGTCTTTATATTTATTTAACATTGGGAGAATTGGCAGAATGGAAATTCCTTGTAATTTTGTGTTTGTTATTTTCTATCTATATGGACAATACATCAATAGATTAACATATAGGAGCTGGACTTTTCTTCTTTGTGAATAAACTATATGAGAAAATAAGGAATAATCAAGAACATTCCATAACTGCCAAACTGAACTTGGGTTTAAAAAGTTTTGTTTCCTCTAATTGTCCAAGGTGCGAATTCCTACACGATACGATAAACCAGGAACCACACAGATCGTGGAAATCCTCAACAGGTGAACTGGAAAAAACAATGGAACACGACAAGTCAGACATGTATGGTATTGGGCTTAAAAGGGATCAAAGCTTTACCATACCATGGCCTAGACTGTGCATCCAGTTCACATCATTCAATGTATTTTATTTCCACACAACAAGGTAAGGGCTTTTCTGAGACTTGAGGGGTTGTTAATTAAAAAAGAACCTGTTGGCCCTTAAACCAATTCAGATGTTTTTTTTCCCCAAATCAAATAAATCAAGTGATGAATCCCGGACACTTAAGTTATAGGCTTGTAAAGTTACAGACTCAGACAGACAAGGAAGGCAGGAAACACCCTTTACACTGCTGTAACTTTGGATAGACTGCAGCTAGAATCATGATCTCGAGTCATTTAAAGGTAGGGTGTGCTTTACCATAGAGCAGCAAATTTTGAAAACTTTTACCTTTTAGATACAGCAATATTCCACTACTCCAAAACTTTTTTCGGATTGTAAATCTGAGCTGTAGATCCTGAGAAATCCTCATTGTAATCACAGCATTTACAGGGAAAGACCTGTCAATCCAGGAGCAGAATTAGAACATGTGACCATGCCTGACCTTTTAATGGGGACTTTGGCTTCCTGCCAGCACACTTTCTGCAATAATTAAAGGACAACTAAACTGTAAAAATGCACCTGAGACCGGGTGGTAGAATTGATTGTTCCCACCTCCCAATATTGTTTTGTTGAGGAGCTACAGCACATACAGTTTTGCCAGGTTAGTGCCCTGGGCATTCCTGTGTTAAAGATAGTGCTGAAGCACTCAAGAAGCCTGGCAGGAGCAGTTTTCTTCATGCTACTGTCTCATAGCAATGATATTGGGAAAGTACCAATCCTATCTCCCTGCCCCAGGGACTTTTCTTTTTAACTGTTTATTAAAAAATCTTATACACACTATAGTTCTCCTTTAAGAGAATCAGCAGAGAAAATAAGGAAATATGGGAGGGGGAGAGGTGTAAGCAGAGCAGATCTATGGTGAGGCTGTTCAGAACTTATAAGTGTCGCAGACACTACAAGAAGGAAGGCAGTGAGTGAGGGAGGGGGGAGGCAATTAGGAGCACTCACTAAACATTAATAATTTAATGACAACCAAGCAAAGTAAACATGTGAGTACCACCATTTACTTCTCAAATTGTAGTTTTAAGTTGGTTCAGTGAGAATCCTGACCCTTTCCTTATCATTCTTCTCCTTTGTTTTAGTCGGATGCACAGATTCAGTTACGTTACCTACAATTCATGAAGTGGATTTGTTCAGGTAAAACGATAAAGGGATTGGTGAAGGAAACTTGGGCTGATTTACTGGGAGGGGATCTGCACTGTAAGTGTGTAAAGCCTCCTTCTGGTTAGTGCTGGAATGGTGGGAGAACCTTCTCAGATCTGTGGCTTTCCAGAGCGGATTCTGCAGCACTGCACAGCCATTGGTCATGTTGGGGACACTGCCAATTCTCTAGAACAAAAAAGCCAGAGTCTAGAATTGGATACAGAAGCTCCCAGTCCATTACCTAGGAGATCTTTATAGAATTAGGAGCTGCACTAGAGCAGTAAAATAATGTAGAATTCATGGATTTATTTATTTTCCTTCCCTTAGGTGTTTTTCCCAGTTTCTTCCATATTCAGATGTGTTGGGAGCTTGTCTTGCTGGGAGAGCCCCTGGTAGTTATGGTCCATCCCTTGTCAATCATCGGAGACCGTGCTAGCTTTGTTGGGTGAATATTCCTTTATATATTAAACATTATAGTATCTAGATAGATTTTTATGAAGGTTTATAGTAGATATTAGCTTTGTTTAAATAAAGCTTTCAATCTTTCAATCTCTGTAACATCCAGGGATTTGTAATGTTACTGGTATCCAGAATATAATAAATGGAATATTTCTATAGTATTTTCTCAGTTTTCAATAGTATTTAAAGAATTCAGAATAGGTACTCTCGTGGCCTTAAGTCTCTCCGTACATAAAGATTAAATGTGATGGTAATAAAACATAATATTACAGCCCTGAGTGTAGTTTTATTTTATTATAAATGTATCACTTGGCTATACAAGATCCAGCAATGCAAAAAAACCTATTTAATTTCTATTAAAGGGCAACTGTGTTCTCAAAACAAGTGAGGGTTAAATGAAAACCTGCAGTATTTCCTTTAAAGTGAGCTGAAAATCACATCTTTGGCTGGAGCCTATGAGACATTACATTGGTGTTCAAACTTCCTGCTTCCAGTAGGTTGAGTGACACTCACCTGACCTCTGCCCCGGTGGAGAAGCATGCTCAGTTGAGATTCATGCTGGGAAATCAGGAAGTACCTGGGGAAAAAATTGACAGTTGTGAAGGAAAGCCTATTAATGCAGACAGAGGCTGGTCACAGACTATAAGCTGGTCACATGGCTTAAAACAGGAAGTGTTCAAGCAGAGGAAGTAATATTTATGAACCTTTCCAGCAAACTTCTCACAAATTTTATCTAGAGATGTGATTAAGTTTTAATTTTGAAGGTACGATGGAAGGCTTTTTATATAATCCTTTATGTTTGGAAGAATCAAGACCACAGTTACCCTTTAATTTACTAATTTTCTGTTAGACTAGTAACTTTCTCTGGTCTATCCCATTAACACTGGAGAGCATTACTGTACCCACTGGATGGAAGGGAAATGTAAACCAGGAAGTGAGTGGACAGATTGCTGTAGTAAAATATTTCCTAAATCTCTGGTTAGATCCGCCGGTTCGGGGTAATCTAATCGGTGAAGAAACGTGTTTTTTGTTTCATACGCCATGTTAAAGAGAGGAATTAAAACCTTAATGACACACTGACCTACTATTTACTCCATACTGCATTTTTTGGGGCAGTTGGCAAGGTAAGTAATACGAGTGGCAGAGTGAACAGACTCCGTTGGGCAGCCAGGTATAAAGAATGGAAGACAAATAGATAAGTAGCGATTGGCTTAGGTGTATGATCATTCCGACCGAGAATCAGATTGATTATTAACAGCAGACAAGCGCCCTTACACGTGCCACTCTCCTCTGGAACGATGGTCGGCCATCATTGGTAGAGGTCTGAGTGTAATGTGACGTGTGTAAGGAGATTACCTGTGTTTGCACCTTAATCCTGTGAAATGAGACCTTGTTTAATGTGGCTTACTCCCTGTCTGCAGGTGCATGCTCCATTGCAATACTGCAGTGATTTCAGGCCTTACGTACTACCATGACACGGAGTTCAAGGAATATACAACACGGACCCAGGCGCCGTGAGTGTCCCAAATGATTATCCTTGGATATTGGGGGTTAATGCAGTGGAGCTTTAGGGTTAAACTCAAACTTTCCTGTAGTTTAGTCTGTATATTTTACAAATATAAAAATGACGGAGAGACTCACACACACACACAAATTGGTGATTTTATTGGGACATGCAAGGTTTCCCCTTCCTCATATTGCATAGTACAACTTATATACTGTGACCCATCCCTTAAAGGGGTGGGGTTTAACAACATTCTGTGTTGTGATAGGCCAATTGATTTGGGTCAATGATTATCATTGGATATTATGGGTTAATGCAGTGGAGCCGTAGGGTTAAACTCAAACTTTCCTAGCCATGTTCAGTCTGTAGATACTCTAATTCCATATTGACTCTTTTTAGTTAGACTTTCATTTAGTACTGAACATTGACTTTAAATTAAAGGGTATGTCCACCCCCAGAAAATATTTCATACCCTCCTTCCCCCGCCCCTCTAAACCCTTAGATGTTTTTTCAGAGAAGATCTGAGGACAGGGGAGGCGTAGACCAATGCAGATTCATTCATTCTCCTGAAGACTTTATTCTGAAATGATCCATTGTAGGGTCTTTTGGGCATTGCACATCTGCCCCACAATTATCTTAGACTTTATAGCATGTTTTAAAGGGCATTTCACCAACCAATTAAAAATGCTATTTAGGTTAAATCAGCCTGATGGTAACGTGTAGTAGTAACTTTAAAGCTAAGTAAGTACGTGTAGTAGTAACATTTAAAGCAAGTAAGTAACTGTGTAGTAGTAACGTTTAAGCAGTAAGTGTAGTAGTAACATTTAAAGCTAACTAAGTACGTGTAGTAGTAACGTTTAAACTAAGTACGTGTAGTAGTAAATTTAAAGCTAACTAAGTAACGTGTAGTAGTAACATTAAAGCTAAGTAAGTAACGTGTAGTAGTAACGCTTAAACTAAGTAATGTGTAGTAGTACATTTAAAGCTAACTAAGTAACGTGTATAGTAACATTAAGAAACTATAGTACGTGTAGTAGTAACATTTAAAGCTAACTAAGTAACGTGTAGTAGTAACATTTAAAGCTACTAAGTAACGGTAGTAGTACATTTAAAGCTAAGTAAGTAACGTGTAGTAGAACATTTAAAGCTAACTAAGAACGTGTAGTAGTAACATTAAAGCTAACTAAGTAACGTGTTAGTAGAACATTTAAAGCTAACTAAGTAACGTGTAGTAGTAACATTTAAAGCTGTAAACGTGTAGTAGTAACATTTAAAGCTAAGTAAGAGAACGTGTAGTAGTAACATTTAAAGCTAAGTAAGTAACGTGTAGTAGTAACTTTAAAGCTAAGTAAGATACGTGTAGTAGTACGTTAAGTAAGTAAGTAACAGTGTAGTATAACGCTTAATAGTAATGTGTAGTAGAACATTAAAAGCTAACTAAGTAACGTGTAGTAGTAACATTTAAAGCTAACTAAGTAAGGTGTAGTAGTAACATTTAAGCTAACTAAGTAACGTGTAGTAGTAACATTTAAAGCTAACTAAGTAACGTGTAGGTATAACATTAAAGCTAACTAAGTAACGTGTAGTAGTAACATTTAAAGCTAAGTAAACGTGTTGTAGTAGTAACATTTAAAGTAAGTAAGTACGTGTAGTGTAGTAGTAACATTTAAAGCTAAGTAAGTAAAGTGTAGTAGTAACGTTTAAAGCTAAGTGAACTAAAGTGTAGTAGTAACATTTTAAGGTAACGAGTAACTTGTAGTAGTAACATTTAAAGGTAACTAATTTGCTACTAGGATTATGCCTTTTGATAAGATATGCAGGAAGCTTCCTGCTGTTTACAGCACTGATTTCTGTTCCTTTCCTTCTCAGACCATCTGTCATCTTCTTGTGTAAACAAATCCGTTTTTTGCCAAGACGTTGCAGCATTGGCCCCATATAGTCGCATTGGAGACGTCAAGCTAGCAGGTTGTTCCCAGATTTAACAGCAATGAGATCTGGCACAGTCCCCATCTCCTGATGTTAAGCAGATGAAATAATATCTGTAACATGGCCAATAAAATGAAACCCAGTAATCTATGTGGCTGTGTGTTAGACGGCAGCTCTATGTATGTTAAATGAATATTTAAACCTGTCGGTTATTGCAGAGGAGATGTCCCAAGCAAGTCAAAGTAAAAAGTTGAAAAACCTCAAAACCTTGGATTCTAAACCGGTTAGATTTCTCTTTAACACAATATCAAATCGGTCTCTGTACACAATACAAATTGTTCATTCTGTTTGTCACTCTGTGTTGCGGTGTGTATAGTTCTTACAAACCGTATCTGAACAAGGACGAGGAGATTATCAAACAACTGCAGAAGGTATTCCTCTCCAAGTAAAATGCAAATCTATTTGATTGTTTAAAGGGAAACTGTGGTCTCTATGCAAGTTCCTTTATTATAAAGTCCCTTTTACCTTTAAAATGAAGAATCATGCTTCTAGCTGCAGTGTATCCAAACTTACAGCAGTATAAATAGTGGTGCTTCTACTTACAGTGATCTGTGACTCACCAGCATGCCCCTGGTTTGAGCATGCCCACTTGTATCCTACTCTGGGACAGAGCTTCATAAGCCCCACCCCAAACTTCTTTTAAAGACACAGCTTATAATACATGCCTGGCACAGGGACACAGATACAGTAAAGGGTAGGAATAGAGGCTTTACAAGCTATAGCTTTGGATTGACAACAACTAGAAGACATCATCATTGGCTTGTTTGTAAAGTGTGAGTATCGCTCTTTTTAATTGAAGGCACTTGTATGAAGTCCACAGTTCCCCTTTATAAAGTTTAATGATCTAAAATAAAATGAATAAAATAAATATTATTTTAAGGGGTTAATGTAAAGGTTTAGATTTTTGTTTGTAATAATGCTGGGTTCTAATCATTGGGTTTCCAAAAGAATTATTTGACATCGAATTGCAAATGACCTTCTCAGTGTGATTTCTAAGGGGGAGATAGAGGAATTCTCCTATCAGATACTTTGCATCTCTCCTTGTTAAAGGGAAAGTCCACCCAAAAAATAGTAATGTTGTTTATTCTTATTACCGCCCTTAAGTGGACTTTCGTTTTTACCTTACGTTGATCCACGCTGAGATATACTTACGTCACTGTCGCAGCCATGGCTGACATTACGTACCTGCTCGCTCATAACCGCCTCGAAACCGAAGGTAGGAGCGGGACTTTTGGCGAGGGATCAGCTTAAATTAAAGTAAGTATATCTCAGCGTGGGGAGCGTCAGAACGTGCCGTGGGGGAGGATCGCACCGCGGGGTTTGCTGGTAAAGTTCTAAAGAGAATCTTTGTACATTTCGGGAGTTCAGCAGAAGCGGCCAACCGAGGCCCAGAATGCAATTCTCCGGCGACATTCCTAGAGCTGACTCAGAGCTTCATCATTCCTCTCGTACGTGAGCTGTCGCTTTATCTTATTGTGCAATATGGTTTGGGCCTATTACCCTCTGTGGCTATTAGCCAATATATTCAAAGGTGCTACCCCAGTCAGTCCTCTACCAGGGACTTATAACCATAGCACAAGCAAAATTCGACTGTTTCTTAAGCAGATCCTTTATTTAAAGGGTATGTCCACCCTAATACATTTTATAATAATGTGAGGCAACCCCGCAATCCTCCTGCGCACTGATCCGGCTCCCTGCTTGGCGAAACTTGCAAGCCGGGGCCAGACCGGCAGCTGCGTCATGATTGGCTGAGAGGCAGCCAATTACAGATCCGTCTATGGGGGGAGGAGAGCGGCGGGAATGAAGGGCTGTAAGTAGCGTTCTAAATCTTTTTTTACCAAATGACACGGAGGTTGGGGGCGGGCAGGGATGCCCTACACTACAGCAAATGGAATTAACACTAGGTGGATGGATGGATTCGGATGGTGGGAGGGAAGGGGGAAAGGGCTCCCCTGCACATGCCAGAATACCTCTCGGAGGCAACACTGGTGGCAGAGACCTTTTGCAGGAAGTCAGCTCCTAGTCTTCACTTTTCTGGACTTTGGACAAGACCGCATGAGAACCATAAGGAGCTCTGCAAGGATTTATTATTTTTTTAAACTACACAGTGGGGCCAGTAGGTGGGTAAATTTTAGTTTGGGGGTTGTCCTTGCCCTTAAATCACATATACTTTTTTTTTGCTTCAAGGACAACTAAAGCCTAGAACAACTCTTTCAGAAGGAAGAGTACCTTAATACAATCTGTGTCTCACCTCTCTTGTGTTATCACCCAGCATGGTCACTGATCATTGTGTCATTTCAGGAACTTGTTACAGTTGGTCACCTACGGAAGGGGGTTGAACCCCCGAAACGTTGTGTGTACCTGGTTGTTTCAACACTTAATAAATGATTTATGCTGTAAAGCACTTTTGAGTGGGCCTCCCTTTCAGAAAATAAGTATATACAGTTGGTCACACCCACTAGTAGCCTCTAGCCAATCCTTTTTCATGACAGATTAGGCAAGGGAGCATGTGACGAGCTGAGGGGTGTGGCCAGTCACTTTACATACACACATTTATTTCTTCTTTAATGCTATTTACTGTCGTGGGATTTCAGTTTATTGGTGTTTAAGAGGGGAAATGTTCAGATGCGAGTGGAAAAAAATGGGTTTAGTTCTCCTTAAGAAATAGTTTGCACCCCGGTCAAATTTTGCTTGTGCTTTATCTCATTGGCACCCAAGGCTTCTGTGAATGTGGGTTAGCTTTGGGTTTCATTAAATACAATTTATGGAAACGACTATCCAGTGATACCCCAGATAACAAATCTCAGGTTCCCCATGAACGTATTGCCAGGTGAAATATGATTAGCTGGGATGAGACTGTCAGTTACCAATCAGATGTCTCCTAACTGCAGCAAGCAAATAAAAAGCTAAATACTATGGTTGGTAGCAGATGTTTGCCCCTCATTGTATCAGCCCCTCTATTACGGGTACAGTATTATATTTTTACTTATAATGCCTTCCTGTCTGATGATAAGGTGCAGGTTTTTCAGACTTCTATGGGGGTTGAGAGTCCTGTCTGTTCATATTAGAGTTTCCGCAGTGATGGAGCCTTCCCTATGTGGGGTTGAGATGTCCTGCTCTGTTCTATATTTAGAGTTTCCTGCAGTGATGGAGCTTTCCCTATGTGGGGTTGTGAGATGTCTGCTCTGTTCTATATTAGAGTTTCCTGCAGTGATGGAGCCTTCCCTATGTGGGGTTGAGATGTCCTGCTCTGTTCTATATTGAGTTTTGCAGTGATGGAGCCTTCCATGTGGAGTTGAGATGTCCTTGCTCTGTTCTATATTAAGAGTTCCTGCAGTGATGGAGCCTTCCCTATGTGGGGGTTGAGATGTCCTGCTCTGTTCTATATTTAGAGTTTCCGCAGGATGGAGCCCTTCCCTATGTGGGGTTGAGATGTCTCGCTCTGTTCTATATTTGAGTTTCTGCAGTGATGGAGCCTTCCCTATGTGGGGTTGAGATGTCCTGCTCTGTTCTATATTTAGAGTTTCCTGCAGTGATGGAGCCTTCCTATGTGGGGTTGAGATGTCCATCTCTGTTCTAGATTAAGGTTTCCTGCAGTGATGGAGGCCTTCCCTATGTGGGGTTGAGATGTCCTGCTTGTTCTATATTTAGAGTTTCCTGCAGTGATGGAACCTTCCCTATGTGGGGTTGAGATGTCCATCTCTGTTCTAGATTAAGAGTTTCCTGCAGTGATGGAGCCTTCCCTATGTGGGGTTGAGATGTCCTGCTCTGTTCTATATTTAGAGTTTTCCTGCAGTGATGGAGCCTTCCTATGTGGGGTTGTAGATGCCTGCTCTGTTCTATATTAGAGTTTCCTGCAGTGATGGAGCCTTCCTATGTGGGGTTGAGATGTCCTGTTCTGTTCTATATTTAGAGTTCCTGCAGTGATGGAGCCTTCCCTATGTGGGGTTGAGTTCCTGCTCTGTTCTATATTAGAGTTTCCTGCAGTGATGGAGCCTTCCCTATGTGGGTTGAGATGTCCTGCTCTGTTCTATATTTAGAGTTTCCTGCAGTGATGGAGCCTTCCTATAGTGGGGTTGAGATGTCCTGCTCTGTATATATAAGAGTTTCCTGCAGTGATGGAGCTTCCCATGTGGGGTTGAGATATCCAGCTCTGTTCTATATTAAGAGTGTCCTGCAGTGATGGAACCTTCCCTATGTGGGGTTGAGATGTCCTGCTCTGTTCTATATTAAGAGTGTCCTGCAGTGATGGAGCCTTCCCTATGTGGGGTTGAGATGTCCTGCTCTGTTCTATATTTAGAGTTTCCTGCAGTGATGGAGCTTCCCTATGTGGGGTTGAGATGTCCTGCTCTGTTCTATATTAAGAGTGTCCTGCAGTGATGGAGCCTTCCCTATGTGGGGTTGAGATGTCCTGCTCTGTTCTATATTAAGAGTTTCTGCAGTGATGGAGTTTCCCTATTGGGGTTGAGATGTCCTGCTCTGTCTATATTAAGAGTTTCCTGCAGTGATGGAGCCTTCCCTATGTGGGGTTGAGATGTCCTGCTTGTTCTATATTAGAGTGTCCTGCAGTGATGGAGCTTTCCCTATGTGGGGTTGAGATATCCAGCTCTGTTCTATATTAAGAGTGTCCGCAGTGATGGAGCCTTCCCTATGTGGGTGGGTGAGATGTCCTGCTCTGTTTATATTTAGAGTTTCCTGCAGTGATGGAGCCTTCCTATGTGGGGTTGAGATGTCTGCTCTGTTCTATATTAAGAGTGTCCTGCCGTGATGGAGCCTTCCCTATGTGGGTTGAGATGTCCTGCTCTGTTCTATATTAGAGTTTCCTGCAGTGATGGAGCCTCCCTATGTGGGGTTGAGATATCCAGCTCGTTCTATATTAAGAGTCCTGCAGTGATGGAACCTTCCCTATGTGGGGTTGAGATGTCCTGCTCTGTTCTATATTAAGGTTTCCTGCAGTGATGGAACCTTCCCTAAGTGGGGTTGAGATGTCCTGCTCTGTTTATATTTAGAGTTTCCTGCAGTGATGGAACCTTCCCTATGTGGGTTGAGATACCGCTCTGTTCTATATTAAGAGTGTCCTGCGTGATGGAACCTTCCCTATGTGGGGTGAGATGTCCTGCTCTGTTCTATATTAAGAGTTTCTGCAGTGGTGGAACTTCCCTATGTGGGGTTGAGTTGTCCGCTCGTTCTATTAAGAGTTTCCTGCAGTGATGGAACCTTCCCTATGTGGGGTTGAGATGTCCTGCTCTGTTCTATATTTAGAGTTTCCTGCAGTGATGGAGCTTTCCCTATGTGGGGTTGAGATATCCAGCTCTGTTCTATATTAAGAGTTTCCTGCAGTGATGGACCTTCCCTATGTGGGGTTGAGATGTCCTGCTCTGTTCTATATTTAGAGTTTCCTGCAGTGATGGAGCCTTCCCTATGTGGGGTTGAGATGTCCTGCCTGTTCTATATTAAGAGTTTCTGCAGTGATGGAACCTTCCCTATGTGGGGTTGAGATGTCTTCTGTTCTATTCATTGTAATTATTCTTTACTGCAGGAGCGTTACGTTGCAGGGCTAATGCCGCTATTGAAGAGCGTATGTGCATGGAAGGTCAGTATTATTCTACCAGCTCCAGTGTTAAAGTGATAGAGAAATTTATTATGGGAACCCCACAATTATGTTCGTGGGCCTTGTGTTTCAGAGCCCTCGAGCTCAAGCCATTCAGCTTGGAAGAGTTCATGAAAACCCTGGAGAAGGCTGGACCTCAGCTGACCTCGCGGTTGAAAGGAGACTGGATCGGACTCTACAGTTTCTTATTCTTGGCTGTGAAATCTAAAATCTACTGTGGGGAGTTTTATTATCTAAAACTGGAGCATTGATAGACTTTCAGGGTTATTCAATAAAAGTTCTTGCTAATGTTGCCTATCAATTAGATGTTAGCTTACAAATTTTAAATAACATCTGATGGTTGGGGCAAAATTAGCACCATTTTAACGATAAGAACTTTTATTGAATCTCCCTGATTGAATCTATATACTGTAAAGAAAGACAGATTGATATAGATATCCATTTGCTGGTTATTGGATAAATTCAGAGGATGAATCGGTCTGCATATGCCTAGGGCCAGATAAGCTATTATTTTGCTGTATTTAACCACTAAAGATTGTAGCCAGCATGCTCAGGAGGGAGGGGGACTTGTCAGTTATCTGCCTGCAACCCCAACTGCTATTTTTATTACATGAATTTGTAATCAGATGTTTAATCAGATGTGTCGGTGACTCATCCGGTCCTGCTTCCTCTTGTCCTCTGAGAGGTTTTGGCACGTGCAGGGGAGCCCTCCCTCTTATTCCTCACCCCCTACATTCTTGTAAGTGAGGGTACCCTAGCCCCCTACATATTGTAGTGAGGGGTAGGGGTACCCTAGCCCCCCTACCATCATTTGTAGGTAGGGTACCTAGCCCCCTACCATCATTTGTAGTGGAGGGTACCCTAGCCCCCCTACCATCATTTGTAGTTAGGGTACCCTAGCCCCCCACCATCATTTGTAGTGTAGGGTACCCTAGCCCCCCCTACCTCATTTGTAGTGTAGGGTTACCACGCCCCCTAACATATTTGTAGTGTAGGGTACCTAGCCCCCCTAACATCATTTGTAGTGTAGGGTACCCTAGCCCCCCTACCATCATTTGTAGTGTAGGTACCCTAGCCCCCCTAACATCATTTGTAGTGTAGGGTACCCTAGCCCCCTAAACATCATTTGTAGTGTAGGGTACCCTAGCCCCCCTACCATCATTTGTAGTGTAGGGTACCCTAGCCCCCCTACCATCATTTTGTAGTGTGGTAGGGTACCTAGCCCCCCTACCATCATTTGTAGTGTGGGTACCCTAGCCCCCTACCATCATTTGTAGTGTAGGGTACCCTAGCCCCCCTACCATCATTTGTAGTGTAGGGTAACCTACGCCCCTCCCTACATCATTTGTAGTTAGGGTAACCTAGCCCCCCTACCATCATTTGTAGTGTAGGACCTGCCCCCTACATCATTTGTAGTGTAGGGTACCCTGGCCCCCTACCATCATTTGTAGGGTAGGGTACCCCCCTGGCCCCCCTACCATCATTGTAGTGTAGGGTACCCTGGCCCCCCTACCATCATTGTAGTGTAGGGTACCCTGGCCCCCTACCATCATTTGTAGTGTAGGGTACCCTGGCCCCCCTACCATCATTGTAGTGTAGGGTACCCTGGCCCCCTACCATCATTTGTATGTAGGGTACCCTGGCCCCTACCATCATTTTGTGGTAGGCCTGGCCCCCCTCCATCATTTGTAGTGGTAGGGTACCCTGGCCCCCCTACCATCATTTGTAGTGTAGGGTACCTGGCCCCCCTACCATCATTTGTAGTGTGGGTACCCTAGCCCCCTAACATTATTTGTAGGTGTAGGGTACCCTGGCCCCCTAACATCATTGGAGTGTAGGGTACAGGATATTCCAGGAATATATTGGCTGGAATTGACATTCTTTTTGTTTTAGGGTGGATATGCCCCTTGTGAAACTGATGTCAGTCCTGCCTTGTAAAAAGTGTTTTAGTCTCCTTAACTGAGATCTGTGGTGTTATGTGTAGGATTAGTTCATTTATTTATAGTTAAGCTGCAAATATTCTTTGAACCTGTTACAATCTGTTCAGATTTAATATTTCCCCTTCGCCAAGCTGTTAGAAAATCCCATATCAATGACTATTACTTGTGATTTACATGGAAGGTTAACATGGATATTCATTAGTCTGTGGGACGTGTGGGTCCTTGATATGTGTACCTGTTCTTGCTGTTTTAACTTTAAATGGACAGTGCTGGGCTGTGAAGTCATCGTCCATAGGGTGGATTTTCTGTAGTTGGGCCCCAAGAGAAAACAGCTTGCCCTAGCTATCTTCACAGAGCCATCTGCCTAAAGGCCACGCATCCTTTGTTCTGTTTGTGGTACAGGAGGTTTCATATTATGTGTCAAGTGTCTTTAGATCTGCTTCATTTTACTGCTCCTACTTTTTACAATTATTGGAATGAAATTGAATACATTTAGGAGACCTCTGTGGTTACAAGAGGAAATGCAGCTAATGGGACTGTTACGGGTTTGCTGATCTATATAACCCATAGCGACAGCATCCACTCCAGGAATAGGAATGGTAACAGATGACATAGTATTTCTTTGGTGCATAGAATGTTACTAATCGACCTCTCTCTGTTTAGGATTTGCAGTTTAGTGATATCCCAACACCCTCATTCAATAACCAGATTATATTGATTGATACTGGTATCTCAAAGCATGCTATTACTTCCCGAGAACATACAGTAATGTTTGAAAGGGGAAGTAAAAGCTAAAGCTACTTTTACAGCGTGTCACCCCATATGCAGAGTGAAACCCTTTATATTGACAAAACCAGATCAGTCATTTGGTAGATATTGCAGCTTCTTCTCTCTTCCTTCCTGTTGTGCAGTAACCGTTTTAGCCGGCAGTGGTCCGCAGGAAGAAGCGAGACTGGATACGTAAATGGGAAACTCCAGACAACCTTCTAGCAGTGAGTCCGTAAACCTTTCTGCTCTAATCGTTATTTTGTTTTCCTTTTAAGGCATTTTTTGCGGACTCCCAACTTCGATGGCTGGTTCAAAATACGCAGGAGGAAATGACCCAGAAGCGGAGGCCCTTACTTAGAGGCTCTTTGCAATGAGGTATTGGCCATGTTTGTCTCTCTTGGGTACTTTGTATTACAATACTTTATTGGCAGGTTTACGTTAGACATTAAAGGGCTTTAAGGGTCTCTGGGAAATCTGGAAAACTCTATAGGAAGCGCATCAGGGCGGACATTTGATAACACTTGTGGTGTGTACCGATACTTATTGTGCTGCGCTTTGTGTTGCCCATGGGAATTTAACGTCACAACATAAATGACCTGAAGTAAGGTAATGCGCGAGATCACAGGTTCTGAATTACCACCAGTTCTCTAAACAGCAGTGCCATCATTTAGTGCTTCCGTTGTGAACAGACGGAAACGTGTCCTCTTGTTCAATAAGCTGTCCATTGCTGTGATTTCTGGCTGTGCCGAGTTTATGGAATGTACAATATCTCCGCTTCCAATGCGATGGATGATATAAGCCGAAAAAAGCACGTCCCATGATGATCTATCTGATATCTAATAAGCGAGGAACGGATCCAGGTCTCGTTAAGTGTAAACTCAGTCCATCCCCCACGTGGCTTTGCACAGGCAGGAAATTGAGCAGCGTGGATGTGATGAAGCCCACGGAGGCGAGTAACGAAAGACTGTGTGATTTGCTGGGGGATAATTCCGTTATTTATTTTCTAGGATTTGCTATTTGGGTGCAGAAACAAGAGGTTGAACGCGTGGACTTGGTGTTAAAACTCAAAAATAAACTGGTGAGTAATATCTAAAGGGGCTTAATGAGGATCACGTGTTGTATGGAAGACGACCTCCATTATATAGAAGTTCTAGGAAGCTAAAAGCTGTTGGCGCTATTTCTGTTAGAGCTTATTTCTGATTGGTGACCTAGCAGGCTTGGAGGTTCATTGAAATGAATTGGCCCAATTAAAACCCACCGTACAGCCTGAAAGAAAAGTCCCTTTAGCCCTGAAATTATGCGCACTGAAGATAATTACTGCCTGTATAGCCACGTTCAGCCATCCGAGCCAGCGGCACAGTGTCAAACAACAACTTCAGCTGAAAATCTGATGTGTGGCCGCTCGCTCGGGTGTCATTGGTGATCCGACCCAGCAGATCTCATCATCGGGTGTCTGGACACATCTGTGTCCACCTTAGCAGTGTAGAGATCCATGTCTTAAGACCTGGATGGGGCATTAGGTTACAGGTCCGATCGGAGACAAACTTCCTGCAGTGTAAATGAATGTGCTCACACCAGTGTAAATGCTATTATACATGTGGGTAATTGATTATCTGATAAATCCAGGAATACAAGATTAGGAATTCCAATAGGCAGTGACCTGATTGTGTTTTACAGTTACAGGCACAGCAGGAACATCTTCCTGTGAATTCCGAGACCCTGGAAAAACTACAGCACCATGGGATTCCATATATACAAGGAACTCCAGAAGATCTGCAGGGAATCTTACTGAAAACCACACACTCCTAATACACAGAAACCCCCAACAAGCCTTAAGAGAATGAGCCCCACAATTCGGAATGGAGATTGTACCGTTTTACCGCCATTGGTCACCACCGTAATTGTTTGATGAACCGAATCAAAGAGATACTAATTGCCAATGGAAGCAGCAGTAGGAAATGGATTTTATTAATTTTCTAATGTTGCGCCACTGCGAACAAGGGCGAAAGGAAAAAAAGGATATTGTCCGATATCTGTGGAAATCGTAAAAACCGCTAATGTTTTTACCAAAAACACATTAGTAACGGGACTGCAATTGTAACATGGATCGCCTGTGATTGCTCTTGGAGGGTAATGATGGCAGAAGATTGTTGTTATTACACTTACTGGAGTTACACCAGGAATAGTCAACATGTGATGTCACGTGGTCTTACCATGGCCTGAGCTCAGATGATGTCATGTGGTCTTATAATGGCCTGAGCTCAGATGATGTATGTGGTCTTATAATGGCCTGAGCTCAGATGATGTATGTGGTCTTATCCTCCATGATTTAATCATTCTCTTGTATGTAGAAAGTTGAGTTGCCCTCTCTTTGTATTTTCTGTGAGATTTTTGCTCACGTCTATCTCTAAAAACAGACGTATGGGGATCTCTAATTGGGATTTGCACTAATTAATTTTCCTGTTTGATAGTTTGTAATCAGGTTTATTTTAATGACCATTAATTTTCTTGCCCAGGACATGCACATTAGGTGGTGATTATCAGTAGAATTCATGAGATAGAATTAGAAGAAGCCATTTGTTTAAATCCCAACACAAGATGTGTCAGAGGATGCAGGGAGTTGGGGCAGGCATACCAGAGGTCCATTAGTTTGAGAAATAGTAGCCCTTTAATGAGTTTGTTTAATAAAGGAGTTTGGGTAAATACATAATCTTTGACTTAGAGGTCAGGAACTGGTGTGATTAAAGCGGTGTTTGTCTTGTCTTTCTAATTGCTAATGTGTAATGTCAATAAAAATTCCATCAAGGCTCTCCCTCCCTTTAACAAAGAAAGATACAAATTAGCTTATAGACATAAATTCCACTGAGCATGTCTTGGGGAGTAGGCGGAGCTACAAATGACTGGAGGGCTTTACCGAGTTTCACTGGTAAGAAGTGAAGAAAGTGATTGTCAGTTTCTGTGTTACAAGGAAAAGTGTATTCTAGGGTTATCTGCAGAAGACGAGCATTGTGTTCTTATTATTTATTTTGGATTTAATTTGTTTTTTGTTTTTTTTAACCTGTAACTTACATTGTGATCAATAGAGGTCCGTTTAATGCCCAATAAACTACAACGCCGCTTTGAACGCACATCCAACGAGCACCCAGACCTGGACACGATACAATATTAGGGTAAAATACAGGATAGACTGATGGTTTATTTTAAGGGGAAATTTCTCGTGTAGCAGGATTTCAATTTCCTTAGAGATCGATGGGTAACTGTAACCTGGTGTCCCAGGTGAAAAGGCAGATTGTGCATAATGTGCTCAGTACGGTGACCTTACAGTCAATAGAGCATATGAGCAATAATGGTTTGTATTGTACTTGGAGACAAATACCTGAGGCCAGGAAGGTACCACTTGTCATGAGTTCACTGTCTGGGATCTGACCCGTTAATGGACATCTAATGTCTCCGTTACAAACTATGGGTGCTATAAGTATTGGGACTGTTCTCCAGTACCCATGAATGGTAGTTAATGAAAGACAAAGAGCTAGCAAAGCAACCCTGAAGCCAGTACACAGAAGCAACAGAAAAAACAAAGGGAGACGCATTAAGACAACAACCACAAAAAAAAGAGGGGAATAATGAACGCAAAAAAATGAAAAAAACACAAGAAAAAATAACCTGGCATTACTGACATTGGTTTAGTTTGTTATTGGGTGTCATTGGACAGTAAATCTCACATCTCTAAAGTAATTCAACAGCAGGAGCGTCCCAGTTTACATAACGTTGCTCCATATACGGATATAAAGGAACTCAGGACGGGTATTAAAATCTGCATTGGTTTCAATATGATCATGTATAGAATAATGAATATTACCTAACTTTCAGTTCAGTTACATGTTAGTTTGTATTTACAATTAGGATTGGGTGCTGCCATAGTGTTGTCTCCGATTTTGTAAAAAAAAAAAAAAATCTTTAACTTCTCATAATATGTTAGAGGAATGTCCCATTCACTATGCTTTGCCTTAATGGAACCTATGGACCACTCACACCTATATGTGTTAATACCAATACTATAATGTACTGTCTGAGATTTGCAAAATAATGGAAACCCTCTTCTTGTACAATAGAAAACATGGAACGTAAACACTTATGAAATGAGTATTTATTTTCTTAATGAGGGAAATGAAACTGACAAAACAAAATATAAAGATTCCTTTACTAGTAAAAACGGAGCCAACACGATTTGGAAAATTAAGATTAAGATCAGTGCCCTGATTGGCTGTTGGATCGATGTTGACCCTTGGCCTTTCTGGGATTTACAATTTTTTCATCTGGGTCTAGAATGTTCCGATGCTTTGTATGACGTATTGTGTTTCACCCAAACTTCCCCGCTATCTAACTACCAACTCCTCGTTTAGTAGACCGACTGTCGCCATTTTGTAAGAGATTTGTACTTTAATAACCGTTTGTATGCAAGTACATTGTTTAACATCCTTTTATAACTAATCTATTTATTTATCTTGCCTATTAACGTGAATGTCTCTATGAACATCGATTGGTGTACGGTCTCTTGGCGGATGTGAAACTCATGAAAATGGGGATTTTTTTTATCTCGGCTTTTCTCAATATGAACTTCCAGCATGCTTTGAGAGACAAACACTTTTGGAGGATTCTGGGAGTGGAGTTAGCGACCACTTAAGACCTACAGAATGTCTCTAATATAAAGTGTGGATCATTTGGGATTCATGTTTGTCCGCCTATTTTAAATTCTGACTTTTATTTTTTTAAGATAAAAATACTTCAAACACTGTATAGTATCATACAAAGCATGTCCATTTTGCACTGAACTTAGCCAGCCACTGCATTAATGAAAATGGATTTAGAATCTGTATTTTCTTATGCTGAATATAAATATCTACTTTCCTATCCATGTGCAAGGCCATTTTCTTCTGCCTTGGAAATTTCTTAAAGGAAAATGTAACTTAAAGGATAGTACAAGGAGTACCTTTTATTCCTGGAATGTTGCTGGATTCCTCCTCTTTTAAATGGCATGTTGAGCTACCTTTAGGGACGGCCACACTGCGGCGCAAACGCGATTTCATGTACGATTTTGTTGAGTTTGCGCATGCGTTTTTTCATAGATATATAAAATGTGGAACTCAAATCGCAATCACAACCTCCGAAAACGCGCCTTTTGGTACGTTGCGTTGCCGCGATTTCAATGATCGGAAAAAACGCTTGCGCACACGCAAGAAAAACGCAATAGGTGGCCTAGCCCTTGTTCTGGAATGTGCTGGATTTCCTCTTTTAAAGTAGCCCCCATTGGATCTCCATCTCTTGAAAGGGAAAGTCCGTCTGTAGCATGTGCACACATTGACGTCAGTCACATAACTCAGTGTGCTACATTTCAGAGGAGGAGAAGATTGAGGCAATGATATAGCACTGGGGTACTGGAAACTCGACTGTACAAGTCTCTGCAATCGGCGACTGAGGAGTCCTGGAATGACTTGACTAAGGGCATGGCTAGACCAGGGTACATACACCACGGGAGGAGTATCATTTAATAATCAACTATACAAATTGAATGTAATTCTCCTTTAAGTATACTCAACCCTGGATCCAGTTCAGGACTCCCAGGGAAAGGTCTAGTCCATAAGGACCATGAACACTAATGGATAATTAGCCCGATTTCTATATTGTATATACGTTTCAGAAGAATAATAGACCCATTAATTAGGGACCCCCCAGTGTGTTTATCCCCTTACTACTGTACCCTCGGTTCATACCCATCAGCCCCTTTAATACCCTACATTAAAATAAAATAGAACAGGATATGGAATCCAACAGGGCTGGTTTTTATCCATCGGACTGGTTCCCTAGAGAGATACAGTGATCGGCTCCCTATAAGGTATGAGCAGAGACAGAATAGAGCTGGTGCTTATTATATCACTACAATACACAAGTGATCTTCTTTAACATAGGACCTGCAGTGGAATATATCCTTATAAAAATCACTTAATAGTAGATGAGTGAATTTTATAAGAATATATATCACTCCAGCTCCTCCAAACATAAACATCTGATCTGGGCTATAAAAACCTGCAAACCTCGCTCCAAACCCAGACGCCAACACAGCACTTGCAAAGGAAGCCACAAGCCCGACGTAACTCAATAAACAGGTGCGCTAGGAAGTGGACAGGCGGACATGCGCACTGGTACAAGGAAGCGGAAATAAGTACTGTCACGCATGCGCAAACCACCAGACATTAAGAAGCAACAAAAATAAAAAGCACACCTATATTAATGAACCAAACCTCTCACAGCAAAGCGAAGGTTAACACAAAGACACAAAACAATTGCCAAAGACACAAAACCGCTGGATACAAAAGAAAACAATTACAATTCAATATACAAAGGGAATTTAAATTAAAAATTTTAATTTACACTTTTTATTAATAAAACAAAGTATTTTTACAGAAGGATAAAAGAAAAAAATACAGAATAACTAACCAGACCTACCCACGATACTGATAACAGAAGGAAACAAAACCACAGGTAAGACAAATAATGTAAAATAACATAAAAAAGAAACAATAAAAAAATATCTACCAACATAATTATTATTTATCATTTCACAGACTAGAGATGGGGAACTTCATAAAGTTCGAAAGTTCATATTGGACCCATTAAAGTCAATAGGGAGTGATAGTTGGAAAAGTCCGGTTGATTTACAGATAAAATTCAATGGTAACTTACCGTAAATGGCTGTGGCACCTGGGAATGGTCTGGGGAACATGTCACTGTCACCAAAACCTGTTTAAAACACTTCTTAAACACGAAGCGGGCGATTGTGCGGTTTAGTTAAGCTACATTCCAGGGTTACGGCCAATGCGAGGGTTACTGAACGATACTTTCAGGGTTAGCGCGAAATAGAATTATAAATCAAGGGTTACCGAAATCGAACGATACTTTCGAGGATTACCGAAAACGAACGATACTTCGAGGATTACCGAAAACGAACGATACTTTCAAGGGTGTAGCAAAAACAATCCATACATTCGAGGGTCACCGAAAATCTAATAATACTTTCGAGGGTTAGCGAACGATACATTCTAGGGTTAGCAAAAACGATCCGTACATTCGAGGGTTACCGAAAATGAACGATACTTTTGAGGGTTAGCGAATGTTACATTCTAGGGTTAGAGAACGGCCGTAAATTCAATAATTATCGAAAATACAGCCGCGAGTCCAGAAAATAGTTTGAGTTCGGTTTTGTGTCCATCTTATCACAGACCAATTACAGCAATAACAACAATAAATCATCACACAGAAGAAAATGGAAACATATGCAACATTCCCCCTAAGGTACAAACCTGAAAACAAACAACAGAAAAAAAAAGAAAGAAAATGAAAACGAATCTAAATCCCAACGAAGAAGAACATTCGAAATTCATAGAAGAACAAAAAAACCGAAACACAATCCGAAAAAAACAAACTCCGACAGACTTACTGACATACCCATACAGAATAACACAACATAATAGCAACGTTTATAATGGCAGAGTTTGAACATTGCCTTAGCTGTTGCCGCGTAAGCCTTTAAGTTGACCCACCCATTGCAGTTGCGTTGCATTTAAAAAAGGGGGAGGGAGGAGTCTGTGTTCGGAAATGTCGCGTTCCCGTGTATTTAAGCCATTGGAAGTGGGTTATAGGCAGCAAGGTTGTCGACTATTAAAAACTTCAGAGGATGCAATCGTTGCAGGGGGATCTAGATAGATTATCAATTGGGGCTAAGTGGCAGATGAAATCAATGTTGATAAATGTAAGGTGATGCATTTTGGCTTAAAAATCTGTGCTACTTATACATAAATGGCTCTGTGTTAAGTGAATCCCTGTTAGAAAGGGATCTTAGAGTTTTGGTGGGATAACAAACTTAATAGGTAGCAAGCAGTGCCAGGCGGCAACAGCCAGAGCCAGCATGGTATTGTCTTGTATAAAGAGAGGTATGGATTCAAGGGAGGAAAATGTTATTTCCCTCTTTACAAAGCATTGGTAAGGCTCATTTTTTAATATGCAGTGGACATTTTGGAAACGTGCGTACAAAAAGGACATCTTTGAAATGCAAAGGGTTCAGAGAAGGGCAACTAAATTAATAAGGGGTTGGGGGGAGCTTGAATATGAAGAGAGACTGAAAAGTTACAATTATGTACGCGGAGAAAGGTGCTTGTGTGGGGATTATGATTACTGTGTATAAATACATTAACGGGCCATACAATAAATATCTGGGGCATTGTTCACCAATAGTCATGTAAAGGGACACGAGGACATCCCGTAAGACTTGAAGAAAAAAAGGTTTTAGGCTTCAAGTTGGGAAAGGGTTGTCACTGTGTGAGACGGTAAAGCTATGGAACTGTCTTCCAGTGGACGTTGTTATGGCAGGTTCATTGGTCAGTTTAATAAAAGCTGGATGAGTTTCTCAAACACAGGAATGTTACAAGTTACTGGGATTGATACATAAAGTAGAGTTGGAAAGGGTTTGTCACTGTGAGAACGGTTAAAGCTATGGAACTGTCTTTCAGTGGACGGTTGTATGGCAGGTTCATTGGTCAGTTTAATAAAAAAGCGTGCGATGAGTTTCTACAAACAAGGAATGTTACAAGTTACTGGTATGTGATACATAAAGTAGAGTGGGAAAGGGTTTGTCACTGTGAGAACGGTAAAGCTATGGAACTGTCTTCCAGTGGACGTTGTATGGCAGGTTCATTGGTCAGTTTAATAAAAAGCTGGATGAGTTTCTACAAAAAGGAATGTTCAGTTACTGGTATGATACAAGTAGAGTGAAATGGGGAATGTTGTCACTGTGAGAACGGTAAAGATGGAACTGCTTCCAGTGGACGTTGTTATGACAGGTTCATTGGGTCAGTTTAATAAAAGCTGGATGAGTTTCTGACAAACAAGGAATGTTACAAGTTACTGGTGTGATATGATACATAAAGTAGAGTTGGAAAGGGTTTGTCACTGTGAGAACGGTAAAAGTATGGAAAGGTTCCAGTGGACGTTGTTATGGCAGGTTCATTGGTCAGTTTAAAAAAAAGCTGGATGAGTTCTACAAACAAGGAATGTTACAAGTTACTGGTGATTGATACATAAAGTAGAGTTGGGAAAGGGTTTTTTCACTGTGAGAACAGTAAAGCTATGGAACGTCTTCCAGTGGACGTTGTTATGGCAGGTTCATTGGTCAGTTTAATAAAAAGTGGATGATTTCTACAACAAGGAATGTTACAAGTTACTGGTATGA
The DNA here is from genome assembly GCA_019447015.1 of Hymenochirus boettgeri. Taxonomy (NCBI): domain Eukaryota; kingdom Metazoa; phylum Chordata; class Amphibia; order Anura; family Pipidae; genus Hymenochirus; species Hymenochirus boettgeri. Next base: position 99,916 of record JAACNH010000017.1, on the reverse strand, counting down.
ACAAAGTAGAGTTGGGAAAGGGTTTGTCACTGTGAGAACGGTAAAGTATGGAACGTCTTCCAGTGGACGTTGTTTATGGCAGGTTCATTGGTCAGTTTAATAAAAAGTGGATGAGTTTTACAAACAAGGAATGTTACAAGTTACTGGTATATGATACATAAAGTAGAGTTGGGAAAGGGTTTGTCACTGTGGAGAACGGTAAAGCTATGGAACTGTCTTCCAGTGGACATGTTATGACAGGTTCATTGGTCAGTTTAATAAAAAGCTGGATGAGTTCTCAAACAAGGAATGTTGCAGTTACGGTATTGATACATAAAGTAGAGTTGGGAAAGGGTTTGTCACTGTGAGAACGGTAAAGCTATGGAACTGTCTTCCAGTGGACGTTGTTATGACAGGTCATTGGTCACCTTAATAAAAAGCTGGATGAGTTTCTAAAACAAGGAATGGTTACAAGTTACTGGGATTGATACATAAAGTAGAGTTGGGGAAGGGTTGTCACTGTGGAAACGGGTAAAGCTATGGAACTGTCTTCAGTGGACGTTGTTATGGCAGGTTCATTGGTCAGTTAATAAAAAGCTGGAGAGTTTTACAAACAAGGAATGTTACAAGTTACTGGGATTGATACATAAAGTAGAGTTGGGAAAGGGTTTGTCAATGTGAGAACGGTAAAGCTATGGAAATGTCTTTCAGTGGACGTTGTTATGCATCAGGTTCATTGGTCAGTTTAATAAAAAGCTGTGAGTTTCTACAAACAAGGAATGTACAGTTCTGGTATTGATACATAAAGTAGAGTTGGGAAAGGGTTGTCACTGTGAACGGTTAAGCATGGAAATGTCTTCCGTGGACGTTGTTATGACAGGTTCATTGGTCAGTTTAATAAAAAGCTGGATGAGTTTCTAACAACAAGGAATGTTACAAGTTACTGGTATTGATACATAAAGTAGAGTTGGGAAAGGGTTTGTCACTGTGAGAACGGTTAAAGCTATGGAACTGTCTTCCAGTGGACTTGTTATGGCAGGTTCATTGGTCAGTTTAATAAAAAGCTGATGAGTTCTACAAACAAGGAATGTTACAAGTTACTGGTATTGATACATAAAGTAGAGTTGGGAAAGGGTTTGTCACTGTGAGACATGGTAAAGCTATGGAACTGTCTTCCAGTGGACGTTGTTATGACAGGTTCATTGGTCAGTTTAATAAAAAGCTGGATGAGTCTTACAAACAAGGAATACGTTTAAGTTACTGGTTTGATACATAAAGTAGAGTTGGGAAAGGGTTTGTCACTGTGAGAACGGTAAAGCTATGGAACTGTCTTCCCGGGACGTTGTGTATGGCAGGTTCATTGGTCAGTTAATAAAAAGCTGGATGAGTTTCTACAAACAAGGAATGTTACAAGTTACTGGTATGATACATAAGTAGAGTTGGGGGAAGGGTTTGTCACTGTGAGAACGGTAAAGCTATGGAACTGTCTTCCAGTGGACGTTGTTAGGCAGGTTCATTGGTCAGTTTAATAAAAAGTGGATGAGTTTCTACAAACAAGGAATGTTACAAGGTTACTGGTATTGATACATAAAGTAGAGTTGGGAAAGGTTTGTCACTGTGAGAACGGTTAAAGCTATGGAACTGTCTTCCAGTGACTTGTTTTATGGCAGGTTCATTGGTCAGTTAATAAAAAGCTGGATGAGTTTCTGAACAAGGAATGTTGCAAGTTACTGGTATTGATACATAAAGTAGAGTTGGGAAAGGGTTTGTCACTGTGAGAACGGTAAAGCTATGGAACTGTCTTCCAGGGGACGTTGTAATGGCAGGTCATTGGTCAGTTTATAAAAAGTTGGATGAGTTTCTACAACAAGGAATGTTAAAGTTACTGGTATGATATATAAGTAGAGTTGGGAAAGGGTTTGCACGTGAGAACGGTATAAAGCTATGGAACTGTCTTCCAGTGGACGTTGTATGGCAGGTTCATTGGTCAGTTTAATAAAAAGCTGGATGGTTTCTACAAACAAGGAATGTTACAAGTTACTGGGATTGATCATAAAAGAGAGTTGGGAAAGGGTTTTTACTGTTAGAACGGAATAAAGCTATGGAAACTGTCTTCCAGTGGACGTTGTTATGGCAGGTTCATGGTCAGTTTAATAAAAAGCTGGATGAGTTTCTGCAAACAAGGAATGTTGCAAGTTACTGGTATTGTACATAAAGTAGAGTTGGGAAAGGGTTTGTCACTGTGAGACGGTATAGTAAAGCTATGGAACTTCTTCCAGTGGACGTTTAATGGCAGGTTCATTGGTTCAGTTTAATAAAAAGTTGGATGAGTTTCTACAAACAAGGAATGTTACAAGTTACTGGTATTGATACATAAGTAGAGTTGGGAAAGGGTTTGTCACTGTGAGGAACGGGTATAAAGCTATGGAACTGTCTTCCGTGGACGTTGTTATGGCAGGTTCATTGGTCAGTGTTAATAAAAAGCTGGATGGGTTCTCAAAACACGGTGCCTGTTCCAGTTACGGTTATATTATTATTTGTTGTATGTTTGTGATTATTGATCTATTGATGAGACTTCACATTTTCACACAAAACTGATGCCAATGATGATTGTCTTTTATGTGTTGTTATCAATTACATTGAAAGCTTATATGGCTTCTTTGTTAAATGATTGACTCTCTGTAATCTTATGTACCCTTTATGAGTTTATCTAGGGTTGCTTACATTTGTTTGTTCCCTAGTGCCCCAGGTAATTTTTGTATATTGATTGATTACTTAAGCTCTAGCTGTGTCTTTAAAAGTTTAAAAGAAATTGTTTATGGGGGGGTGGGGCTTTTCTCTTATAAATTGAATGATGGGTCTGGGTAGCTTTCTTTCTCTGAAATGATATTGTGGGGAGATGGCGTGCTTTATATGATTGAAGCTCTTTTATTGTTGTTCATGATCGAGAGTGAGTTAGATTATATGTAGATGGATTGGATACAATAGTGTATTTAGTATATTGTTTATTGTGAATGTAGGATAGTAGTTACGTGGAATATAGTGAATGGGGATACAATTATGATAGTTCGTGGTGTTGTGTCTCTTTATCTCTATTCTTGTTATCGAGTAGGATTTACAAATTGTGTATTGGGCCTTCGTCATGCTCCACAAACCAGGGGCGATGATATGATTTTGTAGTGTGTTTGAGTGGCTCACCACGGTAGGATTCTAAGTAAGTAGGAACTAAGCACTTGACCACATATGTATATCGGATACTGCTGTTTAAGGTTTGGATACATTGCTCTTCTGAGCTGTATGCAGCAGCTTAAGAAAGCATGCTAGCTTTTTTTACATTTCACAAGTGGGTTATAGTGGGTAATTAAATAAAATTGATTATAACTATTTGGGTAAAAACTAGGGAGTATTGATAAGCTTATTGCGCTTTATTGTTATTGCAGTGCGTGACTTTGGTGATGCGTTGACGTATTGGCTTTAATATATGAGCTCTCTTGACGTGAGTTTTATATTTTGATTATAACGGATTTGAACATGCATTTATAGTCGTACCTACAAGTTTCCTTGCCGATTTAAATTTGTCTATTCTAATTCTGCTATCTTTTTCGTTATTATTTTTTGATAAAACAATCATTCAAAAGATTATGCAAATCCCATGTTATTGTTCATTGATATTTATCAAGTCGCTGTGGGCACGGAGTCACTGTGAGAAACGGTGGAAAGTAAGTGGAACTGACTACTTGCATGTCGGTAGCGTGCACAGTGTTTTAGTGGCAAGGTTCATGGTCGTTTTATCTAAAACAGCTGGATGAGTTTTCACACCCGGCCCTGTTACACTTGTGGAGAGCCTAGGTATGATACCTAACGTAGGTTGATCCCGGGCAACTAGTTCGCACATTGCCACTATGGAGTCAGGAAGGAAGTTGTTTTAACCCTTATAATTGGTGGGGTTTTTGTCTTCCGCTGGCATCACCAGTTAGGCAGGACATGAGGATTGCTAGGTGGGTTGAGAGGAATTACGGAGAGAGGCCGGTGGGGTTGAGATGTCCTGCTCTGTTCTATATTAAGAGTTTCCTGCAGTGATGGAGCTTTCCCTATGTGGGGTTGAGATGTCCTGCTCTGTTCTATATTTAGAGTTTCCTGCAGTGATGGAGCCTTCCCTATGTGGGGTTGAGATGTCCTGCTCTGTTCTATATTTAGAGTTTCCTGCAGTGATGGAGCTTTCCCTATGTGGGGTTGAGATGTCCTGTTCTGTTCTATATTTAGAGTGTCCTGCAGTGATGGAGCCTTCCCTATGTGGGGTTGAGATGTCCTGTTCTGTTCTATTCATTGTAATTATTCTTTACTGCAGGAGCGTTACGTTGCAGGGCTAATGCCGCTATTGAAGAGCGTATGTGCATGGAAGGTCAGTATTATTCTACCAGCTCCAGTGTTAAAGTGATAGAAATTTATTATGGGAACCCCACAATTATGTTCGTGGTCCTTATGTTTCAGAGCCCTCCGCAGCTCAAGCCATTCAGCTTGGAAGAGTTCATGAAAACCCTGGAGAAGGCTGGACCTCAGCTGACCTCGCGGTTGAAAGGAGACTGGATCGGACTCTACAGGTTTCTTATTCTTGGCTGTGAAATCTAAAATCTACTGTTGGGGAGTTTTATTATCTAAAACTGGAGCATTGATAGACTTTCAGGGTTATTCAATAAAAGTTCTTGCTAATGTTGCCCTATCCAATTAGATGTTAGCTTACAAATTTTAAATAACATCTGATTGGTTGGGGCAAAATTAGCACCATTTTTAACGATAAGAACTTTTATTGAATCTCCCTGATTGAATTCTATATTCTGTAAAGAAAGAAAGACAGATTGATATAGATATCCATTTGCTGGTTATTTGGATAAAATTCAGAGGATGAATCGGTCTATGCATATGCCTAGGGCCAGATAAGCTATTATTTTGCTGTATTTAACCACTAAAGATTGTAGCCAGCATTGCTCAGGAGGGAGGGTGACTTGTCAGTTATCTGCCTGCAACCCCAACTGCTATTTTTATTACATGAATTTGTAATCAGATGTTTAATCAGATGTGTCGGTGACTCATCCGGTCCCTGCTTCCTCTTTGTCCTCTGAGAGGTTTCTGGCACGTGCAGGGGAGCCCTCCCTCTTATTCCTTCACCCCCTACCATCATTTGTAATGTAGGGTACCCTAGCCCCCCTACCATCATTTGTAGTGTAGGGTACCCTAGCCCCCCTACCATCATTTGTAGTGTAGGGTACCCTAGCCCCCCTACCATCATTTGTAGTGTAGGGTACCCTAGCCCCCCTACCATCATTTGTAGTGTAGGGTACCCTGGCCCCCCTACCATCATTTGTAGTGTAGGGTACCCTAGCCCCCCTACACATTTGTAGTGTAGGGTACCTAGCCCCCCTAACATATTTGTGTGTAGGGTACCTAGCCCCCTACCATCATTTGTAGTGTGGGTGACCCTAGCCCCCCTAACATCATTTGTAGTGTAGGGTACCCTAGCCCCCTAACATCATTTGTAGTGTAGGGTACCCTAGCCCCCCTACCATCATTTGTAGTGTAGGGTACCCTAGCCCCCTACCATCATTTGTAGTGTAGGGTACCCTAGCCCCCCTACCTCATTTGTAGTGTAGGGTACACCTAGCCCCCTACCATCATTTGTAGTGTAGGGTACCCTAGCCCCCCTAACATCATTTGTAGTGTAGGGTACCCTAGCCCCCCTACCATCATTTGTAGTGTAGGGTACCCTAGCCCCCCTACCATCATTTGTAGTGTAGGGTACCCTAGCCCCCCCATCATTTGTAGTGTAGGGTACCCTGGCCCCCCTACCATCATTTGTAGTGTAGGGTACCCTGGCCCCCCTACCATCATTTGTAGTGTAGGGTACCCTGGCCCCCCTACCATCATTTGTAGTGTAGGGTACCCTGGCCCCCCTACCATCATTTGTAGTGTAGGGTACCCTGGCCCCCCCCATCATTGTAGTGTAGGGTACCCTGGCCCCCTACCATCATTGTAGTGTAGGGTACCCTGGCCCCCCTACCATATTTGTAGTGTAGGGTACCCTGGCCCCCCTACCATCATTTGTAGTGTAGGGTACCCTGGCCCCCCTACC
>JAACNH010000017.1:54036-93606 GCA_019447015.1 Hymenochirus boettgeri | reverse complement strand
TGAGGGGGGCTAGGGTACCCTACACTACAATGATGGTAGGGGGGCCAGGGTACCCTACACTACAAATGATGGTAGGGGGCCAGGGTACCCTACACTACAAATGATGGTAGGGGGCCAGGGTACCCTACACTACAATGATGGTAGGGGGGCCAGGGTACCCTACACACAATGATGGTAGGGGGGCCAGGGTACCCTACACTACAATGATGGTAGGGGGGCCAGTTACCCTACACTACAAATGATGGTAGGGGGCCAGGGTACCCTACACTACAAATGATGGTAGGGGGGCCAGGGTACCCTACACTACAAATGATGTATGGGGCCGGGTAACCCTACACTACAAATGATGGTAGGGGGGCAGGTACCCTACACTACAAATGATGGTAGGGGGCCAGGGTACCCTACACCCTACACTACAAATGATGTGTAGGGGGGGCTAGGGTACCCTAAACTACAAATGATGGTAGGGGGGGCTAGGGTACCTACCACTACAAATGATGGTAGGGGGGCTAGGGTACCCTACACTACAAATGATGGTAGGGGGGCTAGGGTACCCTACTACAAAGCACAATGATGGTAGGGGGGCTAGGGTACCCTACACTACAAATGATGGTAGGGGGCTAGGTACCCTACTACACTACAAATGATGTAGGGGGGCTAGGGTACCCTACACTAACAAATGAGTTAGGGGGGCTAGGGTACCCTACACTACAATGATGGTAGGGGCTAGGGTACCCTACACTACAAATGATGTTAGGGGGGCTAGGGTACCCTACACTACAAATGATGTTAGGGGGGCTAGGGTACCCTACACTACAAATGATGGTAGGGGGGCTAGGGTACCCTACACTACAAATGATGGTAGGGGGGCTAGGGTACCCTACACTACAAAGATGGTAGGGGGGCAGGGTACCCTACACTACAAATGATGGTAGGGGGGGCTAGGTACCCTACACTCACAATGATGGTAGGGGGGCTAGGGTACCCTACACTACAAATGATGGTAGGGGGGCTAGGGTACCCTACATTACAAATGATGGTAGGGGGTGAAGGAATAAGAGGGAGGGCTCCCCTGCACGTGCCAGAAACCTCTCAGAGGACAAGAGGAAGCAGGGACCGGATGAGTCACCGACACATCTGATTAACAATCTGATTAAAAATTCATGTAATAAAAATAGCAGTTGGGGTTTGCAGGCAGATAACTGACAAGTCCCCCTCCCTCCTGAGCAAGCTGGCTACAATCTTTAGTGGTTAAATACAGCAAAATAATAGCTTATCTGGCCCTAGGCATATGCTAGACCGATTCATCCTCTGAATTTTATCCAAATAACCAGCAATGGATATCTATATCAATCTGTCTTTCTTTACAGTAATAGAATTCATCAGGGAGTTCAATAAAGTTCTTATCGTTAAAATGGTGCTAATTTTGCCCCAACCATCAGATGTTATTTAAAATTTGTAAGCTAACATCTAATTGGATAGGCAACATTAGCAAGAACTTTTATTGAATAACCCTGAAAGTCTATCAATGCTCCAGTTTTAGATAATAAAACTCCCCAACAGTAGATTTTAGATTCACAGCCAAGAATAAGAAACCTGTAGAGTCCGATCCAGTCTCCTTTCAACCGCGAGGTCAGCTGAGGTCCAGCCTTCTCCAGGGTTTTCATAACTCTTCCAAGCTGAATGGCTTGAGCTGCGGAGGGCTCTGAAACACAAGGACCACGAACATAATTGTGGGGTTCCCATAATAAATTTCTATCACTTTAACACTGGAGCTGGTAGAATAATACTGACCTTCCAGCACATACGCTCTTCAATAGCGGCTTAGCCCTGCAACGTAACGCTCCTGCAGTAAAGAATAATTACAATGAATAGAACAGAAGACATCTCACCACCCCACATAGGGAAGGTTCCATCCTGCAGAAACTCTTAATATAGAACAGAGCAGGACATCTAACCCCACATAGGAAGGCTCCATCACTGCAGGAAACTCTAAATATAGAACAGAGCAGGACATCTCAACCCCACATAGGGAAGTTCCATCACTGCAGGAACTCTTAATATAGAACAGACTGGATATCTCAACCCCACATAGGGAAGCTCCATCACTGCCGGAAACTCTAAATATAGAACAGAGCAGGACATCTCAACCCCACATAGGAAGTTCCATCACTGCAGAACCTCTAATATGAACAGACAGGACATCTCACCCCACATAGGAAGGTTCCATCACTGCAGAAACTCTTAATATAGAACAGAGCAGGACATCTCAACCCCACATAGGGAAGGTTCCATCACTGCAGGACACTCTTAATATAGAACAGAGCTGGATTCTCAACCCCACAGGGAAGGTTCCATCACTGCAGGAAACTCTAATATAGAACAGAGCAGGACATCCACCCCCCATAGGAAAGGTTCCATCACTGCAGAAACCTCTTAATATAGAACAGAGCAGACATCTCAACCCCACATAGGGAAGGTTCCATCACTGCAGGACACTCTTAATATAGAACAGAGCTGGATATCTCCCCCCACATAGGGAAGGCTCCATCACTGCAGGAAACTCTAATATAGAACAGAGCAGGACATCTCAACCCCACATAGGGAAGGCTCCATCACTGCAGGACACTCTTAATATAGAACAGAGCGGACATCTCAACCCCACAGGGAAGGCTCCATCACTGCAGGAAACTCTAAATATAGAACACAGAGGACATCTCAACCCCACATAGGAAGGCTCCATCCTGCGGACACTCTTAATATAGAACAGAGCTGGATATCTCAACCCCACATAGGAAAGCTCCATCACTGCAGGACACTCTTAATATAGAACAGAGCAGGACATCTCAACCCCACATAGAAGGCTCCATCACTGCGGAAACTCTTAATATAGAACAGAGCAGGACATCTCAACCCACATAGGGAAAAGCTCCATCACTGCAAACTCTTTAATATGAACAGAGCAGGACATCTCAACCCCACATAGGGAAGGCTCCATCACTGCAGGACACTCTTAATAAGAACAGAGCAGGACATCTCAACCCCACATAGGGAAGCTCCATCACTGCAGGAAACTCTAAAATAGAACAAGCAGGACATCTCAACCCCACATAGGGAAGGCTCCATCACTGCAGGACACTCTTAATATAGAACAAGCAGGACATCTCAACCCCACATAGGGAAGGTTCCATCACTGCAGGACACCTTATATAGAACAGAGCTGGATATCTCAACCCCACAGGGAAAGCTCCATCACTGCAGGAAACTCTTAATATAGAACAGAGCAGGACATCTCAACCCCACTAGGGAAGGCTCCATCACTGCAGGAAACTCTAAATATAGAACAGAGCAGGACATCTCAACCCCACATAGGAAAGGCCCCATCACTGCAGGAAACTCTTAATATAGACCAGAGCAGACATCTCAACCCCACATAGGAAGCTCCATCACTGCAGGAAACTCTAAATATAGAACAGAACAGGACATCTCAACCCCACAAGGGAAGGCTCCATCACTGCAGGAAACTTTAATATAGAACAGAGCAGGACATCTCACCCCCACATAGGAAGGCTCCATCACTGCAGGAAACTCTAAATATAGAACAGAGCAGGACATCTCAACCCCACATAGGGAAGGCTCCATCACTGCAGGAAAACTCTTAATCTAGAAACAAGATGGACATCTCAACCCCACATAGGGAAGGTTCCATCACTAGCGAACTCTAATATAGAACAGAGCAGACATCTCAAACCCCACTAGGGAAGGCTCCATCACTGCAGAACTCTTAATCTAGAACAGAGATGGACATCTCAACCCCACATAGGGAAGGCTCCATCACTGCAGAACTCTAAATATAGAACAGAGCAGGACATCTCAACCCCACATAGGGAAGGCTCCATCATCATGCAGGAAACTCTAAATATAGAACAGAGCAGACATCTCAACCCCACATAGGAAGGCTCCATCGCTGCAGAAACTCTAAATATGAACAGCAGACATCTCAACCCCACATAGGGAAGCTCCATCACTGCAGGAACTCTAAATAGAACAGAGCAGGACATCTCAACTCACATAGGGAAGGCTCCATCACTGCAGGAAACTCAATATAGAACAGAGCAGGACATTCAACCCACAATAGGGAAGGCTCCATCACTGCAGGAAACTCTCAATATAGAACAGAGCAGGACATCTCAACCCCACAAGGGAAAGCTCCATCACTGGCAGGAACTCTAAAATATAGAACAGAGCAGGACATCCAACCCCACATAGGGAAGCTCCATCACTGCAGGAAACTCTAATATAGAACAGAGCAGGACATCTCAACCCCCCTAAGGAAGTCTGAAAAACCTGCACCTTATCACAGCAACAGGAAGGCATTATGTAATAATATAATACTGTACCCGTAATAGAGGGGCTGATACAATGGGGCAACATCTGCTACCAACCATAGATATTAGCTTTTTATTTGCTTGCTGCAGTTAGAGAACATCTGATTGGTCTGACAGTCTCATCCCAGCTAATCATATTTCACCTGGCAATACGTTCATAGGGGAACCTGAGATTTGTTATCTGGGGTATCACTGATAGTCGTTTCCATAAATTGTATTTAATGAAACCCAAAGCTAACCCACATTCACAGAAGCCTTGGTGTCCAATGAGATAAAGCACAAGCAAATTTGACCGGGGTGCAAACTATTTCTTAAAGGAGAACTAAACCCATTTTTTTCCACTCCGAATCTGAACATTCCCCTCTTAAAACACCAATAAACTGAAAAATCCCACGACAGTAAATAGCATTAAAGAAGAAATAAATGTGTGTATGTAAAGTGACTGGCCACACCCTCAGCTCAGTCACATGCTCCCTTGCCTAATCTGTCATGAAAAAGGATTGGCTAGAGGCTACTAGTGGGTGTGACCAACTGTATATCCTTATTTTCTGAAAGGGAGGCCCACTCAAAAGTGCTTTACAGCATAAATCATTTATTAAGTGTTGAAACAACCAGGTACACACAACGTTTCGGGGGGTTCCCCCCTTCCGTAAGGTGACACACTGTAACAATTTCCTGAAATGACACATGATCAGTGACCATGCTGGTGGATAACACAAGAAGGTGAGACACAGATTGTATTAGGTACTCTTCCTTCTGAAAGAGTGTTCTGAGCTTTAGTTGTCCTGAAGCAAAAAAAAGTATATGATTATTAAGGGCAAGGACACCCCAACTAAAATTTAACCCACTACTGGCCCCACTGTGTAGTTTAAAAAAATAAATAATCTTGCAGAGCTCCTTATGGTTCTCATGCGGTGCTGTCCAAAGTCCAGAAAAGTGAAGACTAGGAGCTGACTTCCTGCAAAAGGTCTTGCCACCAGTGTGTGCTCCGAGAGGTATTCTGGCATGTGCAGGGGAGCCCTTTCCCCTTCCCTCCCACCATCCGAATCCATCCATCCACCTAGTGTTAATTCCATTTGCTGTAGTGTAGGGCATCCCTGCCCGCCCCCCAACCTCCGTGTCATTTGGTTAAAAAAAGATTTAGAACGCTACTTACAGCCCTTCATTCCCGCCGCTTCTCCCCCATAGACAGGATCTGTAATTGGCTGCCTCTCAGCCAATCATAGACGCAGCTGCCGGTCTGGCCCCGGCTTGCAAGTTTCGCCAAGCAGGGAGCCGGATCAGTGCGCAGGAGGATTGCGGGGTTGCCTCACATTATATATAAAAAAATGTATTAGGGTGACATACCCTTTAAAATAGGATCTGCTTAAGAAACAGTCGAATTTTGCTTGTGCTATGGTTATAAGTCCCTGGTAGAGGACTGACTGGGGTAGCACCTTTGAATATATTGGCTAATAGCCCAGAGGGTAATAGGCCCAAACCATATTGCACAATAAGATAAAGCGACAGCTCACGTACGAGAGGAATGATGAAGCTCTGAGTCAGCTCTAGGAAATGTCGCGGAGAATTGCATTCTGGGCCTCGGTTGGCCGCTTCTGCTGAACTCCCTGAAATGTCAAAGATTCTCTTTAGGAACTTTACCAGCAAACCCCGCGGTGCGATCCTCCCCCACGGCACGTCTGACGCTCCCACGCTGAGATATACTTACTTTAATTTAAGCTGATCCCTCGCCAAAAGTCCCGCTCCTACCTTCGGTTTCGAGGCGGTTATGAGCGAGCAGGTACGTAATGTCAGCCATGGCTGCGACAGTGACGTAAGTATATCACGTGGATCAACGTAAGGTAAAAACGAAAGTCCACTTAAGGGCGGTAATAAGAATAAACAACATTACTTATTTTTTGGGTGGACTTTCCCTTTAAACAAGGAGGAGATGCAAAGTATCTGATAGGAGAATTCCTCTATCTCCCCCTTAGAAAATCAAACTGAGAAGGTCATTTGCAATTCGATGTCAAATAATTCTGTTGAACCCATTATTAGAACCCAGCATTATAACAACAAAAATCTAAACCTTTACATATAACCCCTTAAAATAATATTTATTTTATTCATTTTATTTAGATCATTAAACTTATAAAGGGGAACTGTGGACTTCATACAGTGCCTTCAATTAAAAAGAGCGATACTCACACTTTACAAAACAAGCCAATGATGATGTCTTCTAGTTGTTGTCAATCCAAAGCTATAGGCTTGTAACCTCTATTCCTACCCTTTACTGTATCTGTGTCCCGTGCCAGGCATGTATTATAGCTGTGTCTTTAAAAGAAGTTTGGGTGGTGCTTATGAAGCTCTGTCCCAGGAGTAGGATACAAGTGGCATGCTCAACCAGGGGCATGCTGGTGAGTCACAGATCACTGTAAGTAGGAAGCACCACTATTTATACTGCTGTAAGTTTGGATACACTGCAGCTAGAAGCATGATTCTTCATTTTAAAGGTAAAAGGGAGCTTTATATAAAGAACTTGCATAGAGACCACAGTTTCCCTTTAAAAACAATCAAATAGATTTGCATTTTCCTTGGAGAGGAATACCTTCTGCAGTTGTTTGATAATCTCCTCGTCCTTGTTCAGATACGGTTTGGTAAAACTATACACACCTCACACACGAGTGACAAACAGAATGAACATTTGTATTGTGTACAGAGACCGATTTGATATTGTGTAAAGAGAAATCTACCGGGTTTAGAATCCAAGGTTTTGAGGTTTTTCAACTTTTTTACTTTGACTTGCTTGGGAACATCTCCTGCAATAACCAGACAGTTTAAATATTTCATTTAACATACATAGAGCTGCCGTCTAACCACAGCCACATAGATACTGCGGTTTCATTTTATTGGCCATGTTACAGATATTATTTCATGCTTACCATCAGGAGATGGGGACTGTGCCAGATCTCATTGCTGTTAATCTGGGAACAACCTGCTAGCTTGACGTCTCCAATGCGGACTATATGGGGCCAATGCTGCAACGTCTTGGCAAAAAACGGATTTGTTACACACGAAGATGACAGATGGTCTGAGAGGAAAGGAACAGAAATCAGTGCTGTAACAGCAGGAAGCTTCCTGCATATCTTATCAAAAGGCAATAATCCTAGTAGCAAATTAGTTACCTTTAAATGTTACTACTACAAGTTACTTCGTTACCTTAAATTTCTAACTACACTTAAGTTACTTAGCTTTAAACGTTACTACTACACGTTACTTACTTAGCTTTAAATGTTACTACTACACGTTACTTACTTAGCTTTAAATGTTACTACTACACGTTACTTAGCTTTAAATGTTACTACTACACGTTACTTAGTTAGCTTTAAATGTTACTACTACACGTTACTTAGTTAGCTTTAAATGTTACTACACTTCTTAGTTAGCTTAAATGTTACTACTCACCGTTACTTAGTTAGCTTTAATGTTACTACTACACGTTACTTAGTTAGCTTTAAATGTTACTTACTACACATTACTTAGTTTAAGCGTTACTACTACACTTACTTACTTAGCTTAACGTTACTACTACACGTACTTACTAGCTTTAAAGTACTACTACACGTTACTTCTTAGCTTTAAGTTACTACTACACGTTACTTACTTAGCTTTAATGTTACTACTACACGTTACGTACTTTAAATGTTACTACTACACGTTACTTACTTAGCTTTAAATGTTACTACTACACGTTACTTAGTTAGCTTTAAATGTTACTACTACACGTTACTTGTTAGCTTTAAATGTTACTACTACACGTTACTTACTTAGCTTTAAATGTTACTACTACACGTTACTTAGTTAGCTTTAAATGTTACTACTACACGTTACTTGTAGCTTTAAATGTTACTACTACCGTTACTTAGTTAGCTTTAAATGTTACTATACACGTTACTTAGTTAGCTTTAAATGTACTACTAACACATTACTTAGTTTTAAGCGTACTACTACCGTTACTTACTTAGCTTAAATGTTACTACTACACAGTTACTTAGTTAGCTTTAAATGTTACTACTACACGTTACTTAGTTTTAAACGTTACTACTCACGTTACTTAGTTAGCTTTAAATTACTACTACACGTTACTTACTCTAAACGTACTACTACACGTTACTTACTTAGCTTTAAATGTTATACTACACGTTACTTACTTAGCTTTAAATGTTACACTACACGTTACCATCAGTGATTTAACCTAAATAGCATTTTTTAATTGGTTGGTGAAATGCCTTTAAAGACATGCATTAAAGTCTTAGATAATTGTGGGCAGATGTGCAATGCCCAAAAGACCCTACAATGGATCATTTAAAAGATAAAGTCTTCAGGAGATGAATGAATCTGCATTGGTCTACGCCTCCCCTGTCCTGCAATCTTCTCTGAAACAACATCTAAGGGTTTAGAGGGCGGGGGAAGGAGGGTATGAAATATTATTCTGGGGTGGACATACCCTTTAATTTAAAGTCAGATGTTCAGTACTAAATGAAAGTCTACTAAAAAGAGTCAATATAGGAATTAGAGTATCTACAGACGGAACATGGCTAGGAAAGTTTGAGTTTAACCCTACGGCTCCACTGCATTAACCCATAATATCCAATGATAAATCAGTGACCCAAATCAATTGGCCTTCACAACACAGAATGTTGTTAACAACCCCACCCCTTTAAGGGGAGTGGTCACAGTATATAAGTTGTACTATGCATATGAGGAGGGGAAACCTTGCATGTCCCAATAAAATCACCAATTTGTGTGTGTGTGGAGTCTCTCCGTCATTTTTATATTTGTAAAATATACAGACTAAACTACAGAAAGTTTGAGTTTAACCCTAAAGCTCCACTGCATTACCCCACAATATCCAAGGATATCAGTTGGGACACTCACGGCGCCTGGGTCCGTGTTGTATATCCTGGAACTCCGTGTCATGGATAGTAAGTAAGGCCTGAAATCACTGCAGTATTGTAATGGAGCATGCACCTGCAGACAGGAGATAAGCCACATTAAACAAGGTCTCATTTCACAGGAGTAAAGGTGCAACACAGGTAATCTCCTTACACACGTCACATTACACTCAGACGCTCTACCAATGATGGCCGACCATCGTTCCAGAGAGAGTGGCACGTGTAGGCGCTTAGTCTGCTGTTATAATCAATCAATCTGATTCTCGGTCGGAATGATCATACACCTAAGCCAATCGCTACTTTACTATTTGTCTTCCATTCTTTATCCTGGCTGCCCAACGGAGTCTGTTCACTTTCTGCCACTCGTATTACTTACCTTGCCAACTGCCCAAAAAATGCAGTATGGGAGTAAATAGTAGGTCAGTGTGTCATTAAGGTTTTAATTCCTCTCTTTAACATGGCGTATGAACAAGAAAACACGTTCTCACCGATTAGATTACCCCGAACCGGCGGATCTAACCAGAGATTTAGGAAATATTTTTACTACAGCAATCTGTCCACTCACTTCCTGGTTTACATTTCCCTTCATCATCCAGTGGGTACTAGTTGCTCTCCAGTTAATGGATAGACCAGAGAAGTTACTAGTCTAACAGAAAATTAGTAATTAAAGGGTAACTGTGGTCTTGAATTCTTCCAAACTATAAGGATTATATAAAAACTTCCATCGTACCTTCAAATTAAAACTAATCACAATCTCTAGATAAAATTTGTGAGAAGTTATTGCTGGAAAGGTTCATAAATATTACTTCCTGCTTGAACAACTTCCTGTTTTAAGCCATGTGACCAGCTTATAGTCATGTGACAGCCTCTGTCTGCATTAAGAGGCTTTCCTTCACAACTGTCAATTTTTTCCCCAGGTACTTCCTGATTTCCCAGCATGAAGTCTCAACTGAGCATGCTTCTCCCAACCGGGGCAGAGGTCAGGTGATGGTCACTCAACCTACTGGAAGCAGGAGTTTGAACACCAATGTAATGTCTCATAGGCTCCAGCCAAAGATGTGATTTTCAGCTCACTTTAAAGGAAATACTGCAGGTTTTCATTTAACCCTCACTTGTTTTGAGAACACAGTTGCCCTTAATAGAAGATTAAATAGGTTTTTTTGCATTGCTGGATCTTTGTATAGACAAGTGATACATTTATAATAAAATAAAACTACACTCAGGGCTGTAATATTATATTTTATTACCATCACATATTAATCTTTATGTTACGGAGAGGACATTAAGGCCACGAGAGTACCTAATCTCTGAATTCTTTAAATCTATTGAAAACGGAGAAATACATAGAAATTATCCATATTTATATTCTGGATACCAGTATACAATCCCTGGATGTTCACGAGATTGAAAGATTGAAAGCTTTATTTAAACAAAGCTAATATCTACAATAAACCTTCATAAAAATCATCTAGATAACTATAAGTTTAATATATAAAGGAATATTCACCCAACAAGAGCTAGCACGGTCTCCGATGATTGACAAGGGGATGGAGCCATAACTACCAGGGGCTCTCCCAGCAAGACAAGCTCCCAAAGCATCTATAATGGAAGAAAACTGGGAAAAAAACACCTAGGGAAGGAAAATAAATAAATCCATGAATTCTACATTATTTACTGCTCATGTGCAGCTCCTAAGTCTATAAAGATCTCCTAGGTAATGGACTGGGAGCTTCTGTAATCCAATTCTAGACTCTGGCTTTGTTTCTAGAGAAATTGGCAGGGTCCCCAACATGACCAATGGCTGTGCAGTGCTGCAGAATCCGCTCTGGAAAGCCACAGATGCTAGAAGGTTCTCCCACCATTCCAGCACTAACCAGAAGGAGGCTTTACACACTTGACAGTGGCAGATCCCCTCCCAGTAAATCAGCCCAAGTTCCTTCACCAATCCCTTTATCGTTTTACCTGAACAAATCCACTTCATGAATGTAGGTACGTAACTGAAATCTGTGCATTCCGACTAAAACAAAGGAGAAAGAATGATAAGGAAAGGGTCGGATCTCACGGAACCAACTTAAAACTACAATTTGAGAAGTAAAATGGTGGTACTCACATGTTATCTTTGCTTGGTTGTCATTAAATTATTAATGTTTAGTGAGTGCTCCTAATTGCCTCCCCACCTCCCTCACTCACTGCCTTCCTTCTGTAGTGTCTGCGACACTTATAAGTTTCTGAACAGCCTCACCATAGACTCTGCTCTGCTTACACCTCTCCCCCCCCTCCCATATTTCCTTATTTTCTCTGCTGATTCTCTTAAAGGAGAACTATAGTGTGTATAAGATTTTTAATAAACAGTTAAAAAGAAAAGTACCTGGGGCAGGGAGATAGGATTGGTACTTTCCCAATATCATTGCTATGAGAGCAGTAGCATGAAGAAAACTGCTCCTGCCAGGCTTCTTGAGTGCTTCAGAACTATCTTTAACACAGGAATGCCCAGGGCACTAACCTGGCAAAACGTATGTGCTGTAGCTCCTCAACAAAACAATATTGGGAGGTGGGAAACAATCAATTCTACCAGCCGGTCTCAGGTGCATTTTTACAGTTTAGTTTGTCCTTTAATTATTGCAGAAAGTGTGCTGGCAGGAAGCCAAAGTCCCCAGTAAAAGGTCAGGCATGGGTCACAGGTTCTAATTTCTGCTCCTGGATTGACAGGTCTTTCCCTGTAATGCTGTGATTCACATAGGATTTCTCAGGATCTACAGCTCAGATTTACATCCGAAAAAAGTTTTGGAGTAGTGGAATATTGCTGTATCTAAAAGGTAAAAGTTTCAAAATTTGCGGCTCTATGGTAAAGCCAACTCCTACCTTTAAAATGACTCGAGATCATGATTCTAGCTGCAGTCTATCCAAAGTTACAGCAGTGTAAGGGTGTTTCCGGCTTCCTTGTCTGTCTGAGTCTGTAACTTTACAAGCCTATAACTTAAGTGTCCGGGATTCATCACTTGATTTTATTTGATTTGGGGAAAAAAAACATCTGAATTGGTTTAAGGGCCAACAGTGTCTTTTTTATTAAACAACCCCTCAAGTCTCAGAAAGCCCTTACCTTGTTGTGTGGAATAAAATACAATTGAATGATGTGAACTGGATGCACAGTCTAGGCCATGGTATGGTAGCAAATTTGAATCCCTTTTAAGCCCAATACCATACATGTCTGACTTGTCGTGTTTCCATTGTTTGTTTCCAGTTACCTGTTGAGTGAGTTCCACGATCTGTGTGGTTCCTGGTTTATCGTATCGTGTAGGAATTCGCACCTTGGACAATTAGAGGAAACAAAACTTTTTAAAAACCCAGTTCGTTTAGCAGTTATGGAATGTTCTTGATTATTCCTTATTTTCTCATATAGTTTATTCACAAGAAGAAAAAGTCCAGCTTCCTATATGTTAATCTATTGATGTATTGTCCATATAGATAGAAAATACAAACACAAAATTACAAGGAATTTCCATTCTGCCAATTCTCCCCAATGTTAAATAAATATAAAACTGTCTGCTGAAATGTATATCCAGGCCAAATGTGGGAATTGGTCCATGTTCAATGGACTGGACCATTCTGATAAATTCAGTAAAGAATATAGAATACTTCAGATACTATTACAGATGGCCCAGATCTATGAAGGTTCTGATACTTGATTCACTAAAGATTGGCCCAGATCTTTGAAGGTTCTGATACTATGTTCACTACAATTGTCCCCAATCTATGAAGGTCTGAAACTACGATTCACTACAGATTGGCCCCAATCTATAAAGGCCCTGAAACTACGATTCACTACAGATTGGCCCCACTATGAATGGTTCTGAAACTATGATTCACTACAGATTGGCCCCAATCTATAAAGGCCCTGAAACTACGATTCACTACAGATTGGCCCGATCTAAGAAGGTTCTGATACTATGATTCATTACAGATTGGCCCCAGTCTATGAATGTTGTGATACTATGATTCACTACAGATTGGCCCAATCTATAAAGGCCCTGAAACTAGGATTCACTACAGATTGGCCCCAATCTATGAAGGTTCGGAACTATGATTCACTACAGATTGGCCCCAATCTATAAGGCCCTGAAACTACGATTCACTACAGATTGGCCCCGATCTAAGAGGTTCTGATACTATGATTCATTACAGATTGGCCCCAATCTATGATGTTGTGATACTATGATTCACTACAGATTGGCCCCAATCTATAAAGGCCCTGAAACTAGGATTCACTACAGATTGGCCCCAATCTATGAAGGTCTGAAACTACGACCACTACAGATTGGCCCCAATCTATGAGGGTTCTGATACTATGATTCACTACAGATTGGCCCCAATCTATGAATGTTCTGATTAGATTCACTACGATTGGCCCCATCTATGAATGTTCTGATCAATGATTCACTACAGATTGGCCCAAACCTAACATTTTTGGATAATATGATTGGCTACAGATTGAATGTTTTTATAATGGGATTGGCTACAGACTGATTGGCCAAATTCATGACCTAATCCAACGAATGGCTGACTCCCTATGGACACGAAGTTAGTTTATACCTTGAATGTTCTATTCCTATAACAAGATTGAGGTGTCCCAGTAAATTTCATATACAATAATTTCCACTTATTTGACATTAACAAAGCCAATAGTCGCAGGTTGAGGTAAAGGGCATGTCCACCCCTTTTTATTTTGCTGTAGTGTAGGGCTCCCTCCCCCACCCCCGAACGCTATAGTTATTTGTGCAGAAACTCCCCGATCATTACCTCTTTCCTCTGACGTCAGTCCCGGCTCTCTGCTTGCATGAAACTGCAAGCAGGGGCCGGATCGGCACCGCGTCCGTGATTGACTCTGCCTGTCAGTTTCCGGCTATCCAGAGTCGGGGGGAGTTTCTGCACAAATAACTATAGCGTTCGGGCTGGGGGAGGGAGCCTTACACTACAGAAAAGCGATTAACACTAGGGGCAGAGGGAAAATTACAGGGATTGGGAGGGAGGGAAGGGCTGCAATGAGCAAGCCACAAACCTCTGAGAGGACGCCTCAGTGGCGGAAACTCCCTGCAAGGCTCCCTGTGTTCACTTTCTGCTGGACTTTGTAGGACATTCCAGGAGAACCATTTGGAGCCGAGAGGTAAGGTAAGGATTTTTACACACTACACATTGGGGCCAGCAGTGGGGGAGATTATAGTTTTTTGGGGGTGGACATGCCCTTTAAAGGGGGTTTATACTAATGTAATCACGCTCTGCTCCTCCCATATTCAGTGTCCCTGACACATGCAAGCATATGATAACTATTATATGTATAAAGTTTATTTAAAATACAGTTAGAATGAAAGTACCTGGGACAGGGCTATAGGCCTGGCAATTCCTACCTCCCATATTGTTTCTGTAAGGAGCATCAGCCCAAAGAATACTGATCTGCCAGTCTTCCTCCTGGCTTCAGCACTATATTTAATAAAGGATTAGTCCAGGACTAACCTGGCAAATTGAAACCTGTTAAGTGTTTTAGCTCCTAACAAAATGATATTGTGAGGTAAGAATAATCATCGGATCTCCCAGAGTATGATATCCTTTAATAAGAGGGGGGAGACTAGGGAGGAGCCAATGGCGTCCGTTACTGCAGTGTCCCTTTAAATTTCTTGAGTTATGAGTTACATTTTATAGATCATTTTCATGCCTCGTTACCTTTATAACAATCCCATGATTGGCAGGTGTAAAATTTTCCCTGGGAATGGTACAGGCCAGCGATCAATGTCCCTGCAAGCTAAAGAATGAAAAGAAGGAACACATTTAGAGCCAAACAGGAGGGGGAAAGTGGTTGGCAGTATGGCCCTTATTAACCCTTACTGGTTCCAATGGATTATACCTTGTTGGACCCCTTTTTAGCCGTGATGTTATGTGTAATATTGGGATATAATGGGAGAGGCAATTCTCATACCATGTTTATTTTTACCGTACCTGTCTGTTTATTTATAGCGCTACAGGTCAGAGAGAACCGCAAGTCATTAACCCTATTGCAATGTGACCAACACGTGGCCATTCACAGAGGGCAGGGCTTATGTAAATTTACCCTGGGGTTTGTGGGTAAGGCAGGATAAGTGGAGCTATGGTAAAGGTCAGGTGTGGGTATGGTCAGGATTCTCAGATCTGGCCTGCAATGTGCTTAATTTTATTTGCTAATTTCTAATACAGGCTCCTCAAGTATGGCCAGCCACAGGTTTGAAAACTACAACTCCCAGCATTTCCAAGCGCCCTCTGTGGTTAAAGGATGCTGGGAGTTTGTAGTTTTCAAAACATCTGGGAGGGCCACACTTTGAGGATCCCTGTTGAATAACACTGACTTCTAGTAATAAAATTGCAAAACCTACCGGCTTCCAACACAAGGTTCACTCCTCTCGAAATACTCTGGGGCGATCTGCCTCAGTACGGTGTGGAAGAAATGGATGTAGGGAAGTTTGCTGATCAGAACCAAGGACTGGGGGAAGGAGGATAACGAGACATTAAAAGGAAGTCTCGAAACAGATCATAAGAAAATTAGAACATTGTTCCATGCACAGGATTAGATAATCCAATCTAACCAATAAAAACAGTTCATTATTTCCTGTTCGTTTCCCTTCCCCCCCTTAATTGAATTACATCGTTTAAATAACGAGAGAGGAAATTATTATTTTATACATTTAAACCTCAGAACCTTCGTTCCGTTTGCTAAAAATGTATCTGATTTCCCCATATCTGATGATGGTCTAAGAATAATAACCCCCCCCCTCTCTCCGCACCCATGACGCCTTCACTTGGCCACAGTCCTAGAAAGCTGCTCATCTCAGAGCCAAATCCTTCCGGTCTCATCTGCATTAACTCAGCAGAGACCTGCAAACAGAAGCCACAATGTAGACGACAGAGAATGGTTAGAACGGAAGTTCTTGGGAAAATTGTTGAGATGTACAGTTCATGACTAGCTGCTGGGGTGTGTGGGGGAGGGCAGCTCACAGGTCATTTGTTACAGTGATGCCAACTTAGCTGTCGGGAATAGGCAATGTTTTTCATTGGAGACTAACAGGGAATTCAATATCGTTAAAAATGGGGCTATTTTGCCCCAACCAATCAGATATTATTTAACATTTGAAAGATAACACTGATTGGTTGGGGCAAATTAGCACCATTTTTACAATAAGAACCTTTATTGAATCTCCCTGTCGATGTGACATACACACTACAATCCCGGCCGTGACGATTGGCGAGGATATTGGTGAATAAACCAAGCTGTAATGAAGGTTATTGTAGATAGCCTAGGGTAAAGGCAGTGACACCCCCACAAAATACAATTGCTCTTAGTTACAGATGGGAATATTGACCTCCATTCCTTGTGACTTCCGTATAAAGATTAGCCGAGTGGGCATAGCCCACTGTGCAGTTCAGTTGCCCACTTCTACAAACGAAGAGTAAAATAATGTGTACACAGGGACACCCGCACAGGATCTCTAGGGGGGCTGGGAAATTCTAGCCCATCGGACCCTCCTCCATTTCCAATTCTGACGCCTGTTGAGTTGATCAGTTTGCCAATTTAACATCTAATCCCCCAGCCTCAGCACTATGCATTTAGGGCAGAAGATAAAATGTTTATATTTAATAAAGCTACAAACGGCCGAGCTCCATACAATATTATCAGCAAATTCCAACACCTACATTGTATTGCTGCAAGGATTCTGGGTACCAAACATTAACACATTCAGGGAGATTTCAATTAAAGTTTTCGTTAAAAATGGTGCAAATTTTGCCCCAACCAATCAGATCTGATTTACATTTGAAAGCCAACATGATTGGTTCAATTTTAACAATAAGAACTTGTATTGATTAACCCCCGTATGTACGGTATTTGCTCGTCTTTAATCTACAGACGGATTTGCCCAATGTTGGGAGTAAAACGAAAGTCAGGAGGAACCAATTACCTTTTGAAAATAGCCTCTTTTTAAAGTCTTGTCCCGAACCTGTCGGAAATAGACATATCCATAGAAACAAGCTGGATCTTTCTGTGCAAAGGAAATAAGAGAAATCCTGTAAGCAAACTATTGCTACATTGCAACATTGTGGTACGTGTGAAAGCCAGGAGCACGAAGGAACATTCTTGTTTTCTTATTTATCAGGGTTATTCAATAAAAGTTTCTTATCGTTAAAAACGGTGCAATTTTGCCCCAACCAATCAGATATTATTTAACATTTGAAAGCCAACATCTGATTGGTTGGGCCAAAATTAGCACCGTTTTTAACGATAAGAACTTTTATTGAATCTCCCTGTAAAATTACACCAGAAAATCTGTTGGGTTGTAAGGATTATTTTAAAAAAATGTAAATTTATTTTATCAAAGTATTTATTTAATTCATACAGATCCGATCTGCACCAGCTGTGTTATTTATTTTATGGATCAGAATATCCAAGACAGTTTCCCGTGTTTTCAATAGACCAGTCTGTAAAATTGATTGAAATAACGAGAAAGGGCTAGGCGGAAATTTTTCTGTTTGACGGAGACAATATTCTGGATCGAATCGTTGTCTAAGAAATGATTACAAAAAAAAATAAAAAATTCGATATTTAAAACCCATCAGAGATTTATATAAATTCAACCTCAATAACAGGTGGGGGGTAGGGGGCGAGAAAGCAACCAGTTACATTTTCATCATCAGTTATATGTTGATGGGAATTGGTTCCCATTTACACCCCACTCCTGATTGGTTACTGATCGGAAGAGCGCATCTAATTCCAGTATGTCTACAAACCCTTCCAACTTGAAAAAAGAGACATCAGCTACCCAAGGTAAATTCAGTGCCTGTCAGAAGTGGCTACGGTATTGTCTGTACAGGGTAGAATGCACTACTAATAGGAAGGACCTTTCGCACTGGGCACTGTGATTGAACCTCGCACTCTCCAAGTTGGTGATATGAACGTTCCATGTTGTCACCTTGATCAGAAGCCAATGGGGGGAGGTGTGAATAGTGACCAATAAACATAATACTAACACATGGTAATTTACTGTATCCAACTATTCCTTTTAAATCATTCTCCATTCAAACCTTTAAATAAACAGGTAATCTCGGTCAGTCTGGTCATTGACACAGTGTAGGGACGTCCTTTCCCGGCTGATTGGCGGAAATCGGAAACAAAACCGCGTGTCTCCAAGGCAACCTGAGAGAAGTCATACAGATAACGTTACGTTTTCCAATTTCACAAATGTTACATTTCTCACTGCAAGATGAACAGGAAACGGAAGAAAGTAGAATCTAAACTAGAATATGCACAGGCCGGCCAGGAAAATGGCAGCCAATCATGTGTCTCGACAATGAGAAGCTGGAGAATTTACCGAGCATGTGCAGATTTGTACCTTGTCTGCAAATTAATAACAGGGAGGGACACAGAACAAACAGGCTGCTTAGCGCTAATGAGGACCAAACAATTTTGAGAAAATAAATGATTCAACATTCGTCTATTGTATTAAAGGGACATTTCGTTGGAAATGATCAATATTTGTTAAATTGTTAGTTTGTGTGATGCCTTCTTAGTTATTCTACATATTCTCCCCCATTTTGAAATATCAGTTGATTTCATTCCCTTTGCTGTTCCCTGCTGTTGACATTAGTGAGCTGACATTTCAGGTTCTACAGTCATTTTCTTCTTCCCAGAATGCACCACATCCTTGGAATTGTTCCTAACAGTAATTTCTGATTGGCTGTTGTGGGTCCCACATGCTCACATCTTTACTGAGCCAACTGAAAAACCCAGGCACTGGGTCAAGGGCAAGACCTAACGGTCTCTATTAGGGTCAGTATTTCGGTCCATTATTTATATAGATAAAATCTGAATTGGCAGATTAGGCCATTGGATGAAAAAACTACTGTGCTTTTTTCTGAAGTACATGTATTTTCTGAACTTCCCCTTTAAATGTCTCAAGGCAGTGTTTGCCAGCTGCAGTTTTACCTTCCAACTTCGGCGTTTGGCCTGGTCTTTCTTGCAATCAACTTCCAATCACAAATTGAATGCGCCATGGCAGTTAATTCTGCTTTGCAGGAAGGTTGGAAGGTAAGTTCCTAGTGTACGGGCACTGTAATAGTAAATAATAGCATTTCATCTCAAAGCTACTGATTTCAAAAGTAAGAACCTTCTATAAAGGACCAGTAACAACAAAACAACCAATTATTCTTGCCCATTTTGGAGGGGGGGGTCAGTTGCTCTATTCAGGAGGACAGAGTGATCTTGGCTCCAATCAATTAATATTGCACTCAGTGTATTACCCCCTGTGTGTCACCACAAGGAAAGCAGCAAGGCCAATATTAAAGGGCATGTCCACCCCAATCCACCCGATATATTCAGCACATTATAGATGTATATCAACCATATATTAAGGATAATTAATGTCCCCTTTCTCTGGCAAAAGTAAGCTGGCTCCTCCCTCATGCTGTCAATCAAGGCTGTCACTGCTGACATCACAACCAATACTGACTGCCATTTACCCTGCTGCCTACACATGCTCAAGCTTATAAAGCTCATTGAGCAAAGGGAGGAGGTAATACATGATTTAAGGACAACTCCACCCTCATAAGAACACTCTTTTAGAAAGAATAGCCTCTTATAAATGTTGATATATCATAGTTTGTCCTATGAATTCATTACTGTATGCTGCTATGCTTCTGGATGCCTCATGGAACTGAGCCATTTAGAAACCTGTACTGACCTGTACTGAGCCTGGCATGCTCAGAAGAGCAGACAGGGATAAACATTACTGTATGCCTGCTATGCTTCTGGATGCCTCATGGAATGAGCCATTAAAAGACTGTTACTGAGCCTGTACTGAGCCTGGGCATGCCTCAAAGAGGCAGACAGGGGATAACATACTGTATGCCTGCTATGCTTCTGGATTGCCTCATGGAAACTGAGCACATTTAGAAACCTGTACTGAGCAGGTATCATAAAATCGTAGATATTGTAAAAGAGAAATTTACCTGTTTTATATGGGGACCAAACCCTATTCGATATATTTGAAGGATGTAAATTTGTCGCCCGTAAAGCCCCCACTACAGGCAATGCTTGGCCCCTAGTACATACCTAAGTAAACCCTTGAAACAACAATGGTTAGATACCAAAGGAAACTTTAAATGCGGTGGAGTCGATGTACTGTTTGTCATATCTCTGCACCACCAATACCTTTTCTAGTACTATCACAAAAAAGACTACATGAATAAGGAATACATCATTGCATACTAACTTTGTTGTTTATCTCATTACCTGCTTAAAATGCGCGATTCAATATGTTGATGCACTATGCGCCCCTTTAGAAATCGGTGAGAGAACACTTTAACTCCATTGCTAAAATTTGATTTGTCAAGCCCGTGGCTAGGACATTTCATCGAATGTAACGGGCAATACGACCCTATTCCGTATTCAAGGAATCCAACGTATCACTGCTCCCGTTCGGGGAGGTGATGTTTGGCTACTTTGCTTAAACAAGAAGCAAATGGATCTTTCTATTAGAAACTCGAAACCCCAAAGGACTAAATTCAAATTTGACATCACTGGTTTTACTAATTTATAATATCTCTTCTTTTTCCCACCTTCATTCCCTTCGCTCTCATTTCATAAATAATCTCTAAAATATTTTTGAATTCTATGCCAACACAAACCTGTACTCGCTTACCAGCTTGGACATGTAATTAGATTGATCCTATCATATGTACATAATTCTTTAATATTCTTTCAGGCTTATACACATTGTATGTAAATCTTTTTATACATTTTTATTGGTGTAATATCATTTACTTATATATGTGTCCTTTTTTCACTTTTCCTTTTTTCTTTTGTGCATATTCAATTTGTGTTTTTTTGCTATTTACATCCCTTCCCCTTTGAAGAGGCGGGATTGTTTTCTAATTAAGTCTTTTGTAATTAAGTGTTTCAATTGCATTTCCTCTATTAAAAGCGTGTTGTAACCATTGTACTGTGTCTCTGACGAAGTGCCATGATCAGGCACGAAACGCGTTAGACATGTATCTGTTTGTACAGCCATATGTGTTAAATAAAGAAGCCTTTTATTTACTGAACACCTCCGTGCGAGATTGACTCACAGGATTGCTGCAGGCCCGTTTGCTTTTGTTTCTGAGCAGGTACTGAGCCTGGGCATGCTCAGAACAGACAAAAGGGGATTAACATTCAGTCATGGCTGTGATGTCAACTGTCAAATCCATAACTGAGTTACTAACTGGAAGAACAGGAAGAAGAAACAGGGAAACAGGACATTGTGGGGATTTCAGGTTAGACTTACACCTTTACATTTCAAACTATTACCGTTTAGGGTTTGGGGGGTTATTCACCTGTATGTAGTTTTTGTTTTGGGCTGGACTTGCCCTTTAAATATCTGGATAAAAAGCATGTAATAAAGTGCTCAAAATAGCATTGGGGTTAGGACAAATTAAATGTAAATAAAAAGTGCCCAGTTTTTTGTTTTAGGGATGGACATGCCATTTAAACCTCGTGATGGCTGCATGTGTAACTTTTGCTAAATTAGTTAATGTGGCTAAAATCAATTGTAAATCTGAGTATTTAAATTCTAATTTAAAATATTAATCTAGTTTTTAAAGGGCATGTCCACCCCCCAAACTATACCCCCCCAACTACTGCCCCATCATGTAGTGTAATAAAATCATCCAGCTCCATATGGTTCTCCTGTAGTCCCCCCCAAAGTCCAAAAAACTGCCCACGCAGATACAGAGTCCATATAGGACTGCCTCCTACCTGGCCTCCGGAGAAGTTTGCATGCTACTGCAGCCCTTCTCCCCCTCCCTCTCCTCCCTCTAAGGATTTTCCCTCCCCTAGTGTCAAACCTTAATATATAGGATTCCCCCTGCCCCCAGCCCCAACCGCTATATTTATATGTTTAGAAGCTCCCAAACTTTACTTACCTTCCCTCTTTCCCCCGCCAAATGCACCTCCGGCAGCCGCGTCCGTGGATTGGCGGCCGCTCAGCCAATCACAGACGCGACGCCGTTCCCACCCCCTCTGCTTGCATTTTCTCGCAAGCAGAGGGCCGGGAGCGCGGCGGAGGAAAGAGGGGAGGTAAGTAGAATTTGGGGGCTTTCTAAAATATAAATATAGCGGTTGGGGGGACAGGGGGAATCTTATATTAAAAAAATCATTTTTAGGGTGGACACCCTTTAACACTTAGTCCCGAATAGAAAGTATGAAGGGAGCTGATAAAGTAGTTAGGATTACCTCATACTACTGCCAACTGTGTAAGGTGTAAGTTCAGTGTAAATACATTACTTTAGAAAAAGAGTCATTGACCTTAACCTGCCCATCACCATTTTGTCTGTATAAAAAATGCTCTGAAATACTGACTTCCTGTTTGCAGGACCCTAATAGAGACCGTTATGGTCCTTGCCCTTGACCCAGCGTGGGGTGATTCAGTTGCTCAGTAGCGATCTGAGCATGTGTGACCCATCCAACAGCCAATCAGTAGAAATAACTGTTAGGAACATTCCAAGTAGTGTGCATTCTGGAAGACCTGAAATGTCGCTCACTAAATCTCACACAGGAAACAGCAAGGGATATAAATTCAACTGATGTTCAAAATGGTAGACAATATGTATAAAAACTAGTTATGCACCTTATAAACTAGAACACTGAGTTTCCCTCTAAATCTGCTCAAATCACACGTGAATTCAACTGCTGCAATTTCCTAAGTATAAAATACAGAGGCACAATTCTTACACGTCCTTTTATTGGGGCCAACGGCTCAAAAACCAATTATGTGTGTCCTATGTGAGTGTTATATCTGCCTTCAAGCCTCCTCCCATTCTTTGTAAAGAATTCAGTAAATGAGAACTCACAAAGAACAAGTAAGTTCAGTCCTGTGCCCATTAAACAAATTTATTAGCATCAGCGCCATTTTAAGGCTGCAAAACAAGCACAAGACTTAATTGTACAACTAATAAAACAGGAAAATATAAATACCACATTGGAGTCTGGAAACGACAAGTAACGATACTGGTTTTCTGCAATAAAATACAAGGAATGTTTAAACCCTATATTGATTGGAAGGTAAAATAGCGTACAACTGTGGCTAAATAATACTTGTGAATGAAATAATAATAGCAATCATATCATAATCAATAGTTAATAACAATAATTTTCTTCTAAATCAAAGCAGAAATGTCTTGTATAGGTGACTGTATAATCAGAGACTATAAAATCCCAAACCCTTCCTTTCAATTCCGACGGTTAATCAGCCAAACCTAGACATGTTTCATCGCGAAGTTAAAGAAAATCTCTAGGCCCAAATACAATCAGAAATTGCAGATTTAAACGATGCACCAGTTTCCTTTTCTAAGGGATTTCCTAACAGAAATACAGAATTTCTGGGTAATATTCCCTTTTAGAAAGTAGAGGTAGCACAGATCAGGGTGTTCCTAGGGTTTTTGACACGTGAAACAACTTTTAATGCGGCAAGATAAGTGGGCGTGGCGTTATCAGGGAAAATAGTAGATGGGGTGTGGTGGGCTGACTAACACTGACTGGTGGAGTGGAGGGCGGACTTAGCCCTGATTGGTGACTGGAGCTGAAATGCAGTTTTGCCCTGAGCAAATGTTTCAGTTTGCTTAATGGTAGGCACCCCTGCCACCAGATATTTCTTCTGATACGGATATACGTGGTTTGGACAGGAGCACGGGAGCAACCAGAGGATTTCTGAAGGAGGGGCTGATGTTTCGTAACCAAATATTTAGTAGGAAATTCTTTTATTTTAAACACTGGTATCAGGGCGAGGCACTGTGACTCAATACACCAATGCATCCAAAATTAAAACAGGTGAAAAACAGACAATATGACCAGTGTAACAAACAGACATTCCAAGTGATCCCTTACAATCCCTGTATTTTATTATATTCTTAACAATTATCACAGGGTTGTGCTTGGTTCCTAAATTAATTCTAATGGGGAGGGGCAGCGATCAGAAGGCAGTAGGGTTAGTAATGTGCGTGGTCGAAACATTATGTGAATCCACTTCCAAACATTGGTAATGACTATCATGTCCTCATTGTACTGTAGAGTCACACAAGGAGAATAGCAGTCACCTAACAAGGGGAGAGTGGTACCCAGCTCCATTGATGCACAATAGAAAAATACGGTACTATGAATAGAAATTGGTTGTACTATCACACAAATGGCTTGTTTACAAGGGGGCAATGTAACACACACTCACAACGGTCAGGGGTTAATTTCATACGATTTGGGGCATTTACCATTAGGATATTAATAGGGGGGCATGTTATAGAATGATAAAGTAACATTAAATAAAGATCTCAGAATTTACATCAAAGTGTTTTCTATGAACCAAACAAACGGAATCAAAGGACCCAAAATCACATTGATGACTCCAAATCACTTACCCTCTATCAGTCAGTTAGCATGGGTGGGTACACGCGCCTACAGTAAACACAAACACACATGGGCATGTCTTAGAACAGGATACATGGGCATTAGAGAACAAGGACATTTCCAGACACCTATACACAGAATGGCGAATATTCATCTCCCCTTTCTGATACCATTGGTGTCATTTTACCAGTGAATTCCCTACACCTGCCTTCCATGGGCAACTTCTTGGCAGGGATCCTGAACTACTACGGCTCTCCAGGTGTTTGAAAACTAACCTTCCAGCATTCCTAGATTTCCTCTGTAGTTGAGGAAGCTGAGAGTTGTAGTTTTCAAACATCTGGAGAGCCGTAGTTTCAGGATCCCTGTTCTAGTTACAAAATCTCTTTAAACCATGAGGATCTAGGTGCAGATCACTGCTACATAATGCAGACAGGGCAAGCATGGAAGTGAGCGCTTTAACTTTAAAACCTTCAATTTTCCTTTATTCTCTAATACACAGCTGTGTTTTTAATTCATCCTTGATGACTAGATCTGTTAAACACAAGATATAAGTACAGATTTACACAGATGTATTAGAATATAATAATAAGAGCCAAGTGCTAATACTATAGAGGTTCTAATTAGATAGAACAATTGGATATAAAACTGCCATTAAATTTCCTATGTTTCCATTCAATGATCATTAATGATGGTTTTTGTGGGTATGGGAAGACCGAGCAAGTTTCCACCTTATCATAACGAATCTTGGTCATGTTCAGCGACTTTTTCCCTTTGCACTTGGCAAGCTTTTCCATCCACACACGGCAGGGCAAAGGGACCATCTTCCTGATCATCACACCTTGCAGAGCGAAGGTCTCCTAATCTCTTTCCCTGCTCGGTGCCCCAAAGCAAAAGGACCCTTTCAGCCCATCAGTTATAAGGCTACTGGTGACATAAACATATTCACACACACAGCAACCTGTAGAATGTTCACATATAATAGATACAGAGCTCCTAGAACCATAGTCCATCTGGGAAAATAATGAGGACTAAGAGGAAAATGTTGTATGTAATAATGTATAACGCTGGGAAATACTAGGGTGAAAAACCTTTAAGGCTGGGCGCAAACCAGCAGATTTACGGACTACGGCCAACCGTTCACGGCACTTGTCAGCCAAAACTATCTGGTGTGGACGGCCGACTGTGGCCAAAATCGTTGTTTCCGTTCGTCCGGCATCATTTGTAGTGTAGGGTACCCTGGCCCCCCTAACATCATTTGTAGTGTAGGGTACAGGATATTCCAGTGAATATATTGGCTGGAATTGACAATTTCTTTTTGTTTT
Organism: Hymenochirus boettgeri; assembly: GCA_019447015.1. Lineage (NCBI taxonomy): Eukaryota > Metazoa > Chordata > Amphibia > Anura > Pipidae > Hymenochirus > Hymenochirus boettgeri. The sequence goes on along the minus strand of JAACNH010000017.1, from coordinate 67,517 downwards.
AAGGGTGGATATGCCCCTTGTGAAATCTGATGTCAGTCCTGCCTTGTAAAAAGTGTTTTAGTTCTCCTTTAACTTGAGATCTGTGGTGTTATGTGTAGGATTAGTTCATTTATTTATAGTTAAGCTGCAAATATTCTTCTGAACCTGTTACAATCTGTTCAGATTTTAATATTTCCCCTTCGCCAAGCTGTTAGAAAATCCCATATCAATGACTATTACTTGTGATTTTACATGGAAGGTTAACATGGATATTCATTAAGTCTGTGTACACGTGTGGGTCCTTGATATCGTGTACCTTGTTCTTGCTGTTTTAAACTTTAAATGGGACAGATTGCTGGGCTGTGAAGTCATCGTCCATAGGGTATTTTTCTGTAGTCTGGGCCCCAAGAGAAAACAGCTTGCCCCTAGTCTATTCACAGAGCCATCTGCCTAAAGGCCACTGCATCCTTTGTTCTGTTTGTGGTACAGGAGGTTTCATATTATGTGTCAAGTGTCTTTAGATCTGCTTCATTTTTACTGCTCCTACTTTTTTACAATTATTGGAATGAAATTGAATACATTTCAGGAGACCTCTTGTGGTTACAAGAGGAAATGCAGCTAATGGGACTGTTAGCGGGTTTGCTGATCTATATAACCCATAGCGACAGCATCCACTCCAGGGAATAGGAATGGTACCAGATGACATAGTCTATTTCTTTGGTGCATAGAATGTTACTAATCGACCTCTCTCTGTTTAGGATTTGCAGTTTAGTGATATCCCAACACCCTCATTCAATAACCAGATTCATATTGATTGATACTGTGTATCTCAAAGCATGCTATTACTTCCCGAGAACATACAGTAATGTTTGAAAGGGGAAGTAAAAGCTAAAGCTACTTTTACAGCGTGTCACCCCATATGCAGAGTGAAACCCTTTATATTGACAAAACCAGATCAGTCATTTGGTAGATATTGCAGCTTCTTCTCATTCCCTTTCCTGTGTTGCAGTAACCGTTTTAGCCGGCAGTGGTCCGCAGGGAAGAAGCGAGACTGGATACGTAAATGGGAAACTCCAGACAACCTTCTAGCAGTGAGTCCGTAAACCTTTCTGCTCTAATCGTTATTTTGTTTTCCTTTTAAGGCATTTTTTGCGGACTCCCAACTTCGATGGCTGGTTCAAAATACGCAGGAAGGAAATGACCCAGAAGCTGGAGGCCCTTCACTTAGAGGCTCTTTGCAATGAGGTATTGGCCATGTTTGTCTCTCTTGGGTACTTTGTATTACAATACTTTATTGGCAGGTTTACGTAGACATTAAAGGGCTTTTAAGGGTCTCTGGGAAATCTGAAAACTCTATAGGAAGCGCATCAGGGCGGACATTTGCTATACACTTGTGTGTTGTACCGATACTTTATTGTGCTGCCGCTTTGTGTTGCCCATGGGAATTTAACGTCACAACATAAAATGACCTGAAGTAAAGGTAATGGCCGAGATCACAGGTTCTGAAATTTACCACCAGTTCTCTAAACAGCAGTGCCATCATTTTAGTGCTTCCGTTGTGAACAGATACGGAAACGTGTCCTCTTGTTCATAATAAGCTGTCCATGCTGCTGATTTTCCTGGCTGTGCAGAGTTCTATAGGAATGTACAATATCTCCGCTTTCCAATGCGATGGATGATATAAGCAGAAAATAAGCACGTCCCATTGATGATCTGAATATACAAAAGGAACAAGGTCTGTGTAAACTCAGTCCATCCCCCCACGTGGCTTTGCACAGGCAGGAAATTGAGCAGCGTGGATGTGATGAAGCCCACGGGTAGGTCGAAAGACTGTGTGATTTGCTGGGGGATAATTCCGTTATTTATTTTTCTAGGATTTGCTATTTTGGGTGCAGAAACACACAGAGGTTGAAGCCGTGGACTTGGTGTTAAAACTCAAAAATAAACTGGTGAGTAATATCTAAAGGGGCTTAATGAGGATCACGTGTTGTATGGAAGACGACCTCCATTATATAGAAGTTCTAGGAAGCTAAAAGCTGTTGGCGCTATTTCTGTTTAGAGCTTATTTCTGATTGGTGACCTAGCAGGCTTGGAGGTTCATTGAAATGAATTGCCCAATTAAAACCCACCGTACAGCCTGAAAGAAAAGTCCCTTTAGCCCTGAAATTATGCGCACTGAAGATAATTACTGCCTGTATAGCCACGTTCAGCCATCCGAGCCAGCGGCACACGTGTCAAACAACAACTTCAGCTGAAAATCTGATGTGTGGCCGCTCGCTCGGGTGTCATTGGTGATCCGACCCAGCAGATCTCATCACTCGGGTGTCTGGACACATCTGTGTCCACCTTAGCAGTGTAGAGATCCATGTCTTAAGACCTGGATGGGGCATTAGGTTACAGGTCCGATCCGGAGACATAAACTTCCCTGCAGTGTAAATGAATGTGCTCACACCAGTGTAAATGCTATTATACATGTGGGTAATTGATTATCTGATAAATCCAGGAATACAGATTAGGAATTCCAATAGGCAGTGACCTGATTGTGTTTTACAGTTACAGGCACAGCAGGAACATCTTCCTGTGAATTCCGAGACCCTGGAAAAACTACAGCACCATGTGGATTCCATTATACAGGAACTTCCAGAAGATCTGCAGGGAATCTTACTGAAAACCACACACTCCTAATACACAGAAACCCCCAACAAGCCTTAAGAGAATGAGCCCCACAATTCGGAATGGAGATTGTACCGTTTTACCGCCATTGGTCACCACCGTAATTGTTTGATGAACCGAATCAAAGAGATACTAATTGCCTAATGGAAGCAGCAGTAGGAAATGGATTTTATTAATTTTCTAATGTTGCGCCACTGCGAACAAGGGCGAAAGGAAAAAACGGATATTGTCCGATATCTGGGAAATCGTAAAACCACGCTAATGTTTTTACCAAAAACACATTAGTAACGGGACTGCAATTGTAACATGGATCGCCCTGTGATTGCTCTTGGAGGGTAATGATGGCAGATTGTTGTTTATTACACTTACTGGAGTTACACCAGGAATAGTCAACATGTGATGTCACGTGGTCTTACCATGGCCTGAGCTCAGATGATGTCATGTGGTCTTATAATGGCCTGAGCTCAGATGATGTCATGTGGTCTTATAATGGCCTGAGCTCAGATGATGTCATGTGGTCTTATCCTCCATGATTTAATCACTTCCTCTTGTATGTAGAAAGTTGAGTTGCCCTCTCTTTGTATTTTCTGTGAGATTTTTGCTCACCGTCTATCTCTAAAAACAGACGTATGGGGATCTCTAATTGGGATTTGCACTAATTAATTTTCCTGTTTGATAGTTTGTAATCAGGTTTATTTTAATGACCATTAATTTTCTTGCCCAGGACATGCACATTAAGGTGGTGATTTATCAGTAGAATTCATTGAATAGAATTAGAAGAAGCCATTTGTTTAAATCCCAACACAAGATGTGTCAGAGGATGCAGGGAGTTGGGGCAGGCAATACCAGAGGTCCATTAGTTTGAGAAATAGTAGCCCTTTTAATGAGTTTGTTTTCATTAAAGGAGTTTAGGGTAAAATACATAATCTTCTGACTTAGAGGTCAGGAACTGGTGATTAAAGCGGTGTCTTGTCTTTCTAATTGCTAATGTGTAATGTCAATAAAAATTCCATCAAGGCTCTCCCTCCCTTTAACAAAGAAAGATACAAATTAGCTTATTAGACATAAATTCCACTGAGCATGTCTTGGGGAGTAGGCGGAGCTACAAATGACTGGAGGGCTTTACCGATGTTTCACTGGTGAAGAAAGTGATTGTCAGTTTCTGTGTTACAAGGAAAAGTGTATTCTAGGGTTATCTGCAGAAGACGAGCATTGTGTTCTTATTTATTTATTTTGGATTTTAATTTTGTTTTTTTGTTTTTTTAACCTGTAACTTACATTGTGATCAATAGAGGTCCGTTTAATGCCCATAAACTACAAACGCCGCTTTGAACGCACATCCAAACGAGCACCCAGACCTGGACACGATACAATATTAGGGTAAAATACAGGATAGACTGATGGTTTTATTTTAAGGGGAAATTTCTCTGTTGTAGCAGGATTTCAATTTCCTTAGAGGATCGATGGGTAACTGTAACCTGGTGTCCCAGGTGAAAAGGCAGATTGTGCATAATGTGCTCAGTACGGTGACCTTACAGTCAATAGAGCATATTGAGCAATAATGGTTTGTATTGTACTTGGAGACAAATACCTGAGGCCAGGAAGGTACCACTTGGTCATGAGTTCACTGTCTGGGATCTGACCCGTTAATGGACATCTAATTGTCTCCGTTACAAACTATGGGTGCTATTAAGTATTGGGACTGTTCTCCAGTACCCATGAATGGTAGTTAATGACTAGACAAGTATTTAGATGGCTCTAGCAACCAGTCTACCCTGTTTAGAAGCCAGTTACACAGACATCAACAGAAAACCCTTTAAATAGTTTGTGACTGGGTGTAGCATTAGACACATTGTTACCCAATAAATTATAATCAGGGAATTTAATGACACGGACACACAAATAGACAAATATCACAATGACCCCATTACTGACATTGGTTTAGTTTGTTATTGGGGTGTCATTGGACAGTAAATCTCATCATCCTCTAAAGTAATTCAACAGCAGGAGCGTCCCAGTTTACATAACGTTGCTCCATATACGGATATAAAGGAACTCAGACTGGGTATTAAAATCTGCATTGGTTTCAATATGATCATGTATAGAATAATGAATATTACCTAACTTTCAGTTCAGTTACATGTTAGTTTGTATTTACAATTAGGATTGGGTGCTGCCATAGTGTTTGTCTCCGATTTTGTAAAAAAAAAAAAAAATCTTTACAACTTCTCATAAATATGTTAGAGGAATGTCCCATTCACTTATGCTTTGCCTTTTTACTGGACACCTATGGACCACTCACACCTATATGTGTTAATACCAATACTATAATGTACTGTCTGAGATTTGCAAAATAATGGAAACCCTCTTCTTGTACATAGAAAAACATGGAACGTAAACACTTATGAAATGATGTATTTATTTTCTTAATGAGGGAAATGAAACTGACAAAACAAAATATAAAGATTCCTTTACTAGTAAAAACGGAGCCAACAGATTTGGAAAATTTAAGATTAAGATCAGTTGCCCTGATTGGCTGTTGGATCGATGTTGACCCTTGGCCTTTCTGGGATTTACAATTTTTCTATCTGGGTCTAAGAATGTTTCCAGATGCTTTGTATGACCGTATTGTGTTTCTACCCAAACTTCCCCGCTATCTAACTACCAACTCCTCGTTTAGTAGACCGACTGTCGCCATTTTGTAAGAGATTTTGTACTTTAATAAGCGTTCGTATGCAAGTACATTGTTTAACATCCTTTTATAACTAATCTATTTTATTTATCTTGCCTATTAACGTGAATGTTCTAATATGAACATCGATTGGTGTACGGTCTCTTGGCGGATGTGAAACTCATGAAAATGGGGATTTTTTTTATCTCGGCTGTTTCTCAATATGAACTTCCAGCATGCTTTGAGAGACAAACACTTTTGGAGGATTCTGGGAGTTGTAGTTTAGCGACCACTTAAGACCTACAGAATGTCTCTAATATAAAGTGTGGATCATATTGGGATTCCCATGTTTGTCCGCCTATTTTAATACTGACTTTTATTTTTTTAAGATAAAAATACTTCAAACACTGTATAGTATCATACAAAGCATGTCCATTTTGCACTGAACTTAGCCAGCCACTGCATTAATGAAATGGATTTAGAATCTGTATTTTTCTTATGCTGAATAATAAATATCTTACTTCCTATCCATGTGCACGGCCATTTTCTTCCTGCCTTGGAAATTTCTTAAAGGAAAATGTAACTTAAAGGATAAGTACAAGGAGTACCTTTTATTCCTGGAATGTTGCTGGATTCCTCCTCTTTTAAAATGGCATGTTGAGCTACCTTTAGGGCACGGCCACACTGCGGCGCAAACGCGATTTCATGTACGATTTTGTTGAGTTTGCGCATGCGTTTTTTCATTAGATATATAAAAATGTGGAACTCAAATCGCAATCACATCACTCCCGAAAACGCGCCTTTTCGGTACGTTGCCGCGATTTCAATGATCGGAAAAAAACGCTTGCGCACACGCAAGAAAAACGCAATAGTGTGGCCTAGCCCTTGTTCCTGGAATGTTGCTGGATTCCTCCTCTTTTAAAGTAGCCCCCATTGGATCTCCATCTCTTGAAAGGTAAAGTCCGTCTGTAGCATGTGCACACATTGACGTCATGTCACATACTCACGTGTGCTACATTTCAGAGGAGGAGAAGATTGAGGCAATGATATAGCACTGGGGATTACTGGAAACTCGACTGTACAAGTCTCCTGCAATCCGGCGACTGAGGAGTCCTGGAATGACTTGACTAAGGGCATGGCTAGACCAGGGTACATACACCACGGGAGGACGTTATCATTTAATAATCAACTATACAAATTTGAATGTACTTCTCCTTTAAGTATTACTCAACCCTGGACTCCAGTTCAGGACTCCCAGGGAAAGGTCTAGTCCATAAGGACCATGAACACTAATGGATAATTAGCCCGATTTCTATATTGTATATACGTTTCAGAAGAATTAATAGACCCATTAATTAGGGACCCCCCAGTGTGTTTATCCCCTTACTACTGTACCCTCGGTTCATACCCATCAGCCCCTTTAATACCCTACATTAATATATAAAATAGAACAGGATATGGGAATCCAACAGGGCTGGTTTTTATCCATCGGACCTGGTTCCCTAGAGAGATACAGTGATCGGCTCCCTATAAGGTATGAGCAGAGACAGAATAGAGCTGGTGCTTATTATATCACTACAATACACAAGTGATCTTCTTTAACATAGGACCTGCAGTGGAATATATCCTTATAAAAATCACTTAACTACGTAGATGAGTGATTTTTATAAGAATATATATCACTCCAGCTCCTCCAAACATAAACATCTGATCTGGGCTAAAAACCTGCAAACCTCGCTCCAAACCCAAGACGCCAACACAGCACTTGCAAAGGAAGCCACAAGCCCGACGTAACTCAATAAACAGGTGCGCGTAGGAAGTGAACGGCGGACATGCGCACTGGTACAAGGAAGCGGAAATAAGTACTGTCACGCATGCGCAAACCACCAGACATTAAAGAAGCAACAAAAATAAAAAGCACACCTATATTAATGAACCAAACCTCTCACAGCAAAGCAAGGTTAACACAAAGACACAAAACAATTGCCACAAAGACACAAAACCGCTGGATACAAAAGAAAACAATTACAATTCAATATACAAAGGGAATTTAAATTAAAAATTTTAATTTACACTTTTTATTAATAAAACAAAGTATTTTCTTTACAGAAGGATAAAAGAAAAATAACAGAATAACTAACCAGACCTACCCACGATACTGATAACAGAAGGAAACAAAACAACAGGTAAGACAAATAATGTAAAATAACATAAAAAAGAAACAATAAAAAAATATCTACCACATAATTATTATTTATCATTTCACAGACTAGAGATGGGGAACTTCATAAAGTTCGAAAGTTCATATTCGGACCCATTAAAGTCAATAGGGAGTGATAGTTGGAAAAGTCCGGTTGATTTACAGATAAAATATCAATGGTAACTTACTGTAAATGGCTGTGGCACCTGGGAAATGGTCTGGGGAACATGTCACTGTCACCAAAACCTGTTAAAACACTTCTTAAACACGAGCGGGCGATTGTCGGGTTTAGTTCAAGCTACATTCCAGGGTTACGGCCAATGCGAGGGTTACTGAACGATACTTTCAAGGGTTAGCGGAAATAGAATTATAAATTCAAGGGTTACCGAAATCGAACGATACTTTCGAGGATTACCGAAAACGAACGATACTTTCGAGGATTACCGAAAACGAACGATACTTTCAAGGGTTAGCAAAAACAATCCATACATTCGAGGGTCACCGAAAATCTAATAATACTTTCGAGGGTTAGCGAACGATACATTCTAGGGTTAGCAAAAACGATCCGTACATTCGAGGGTTACCGAAAATGAACGATACTTTTGAGGGTTAGCGAATGTTACATTCTAGGGTTAGAGAACGGCCCGTAAATTCAATAATTATCGAAAATACAGCCGCGAGTCCAGAAAATAGTTTGAGTTCGGTTTTGTGTCCATCTCTATCACAGACCAATTACAGCAATAACAACAATAAATCATCACACAGAAGAAAATGGAAACATATCGCAACATTTCCCCCTAAGGTACCAACACCTGAAAACAAACAACAGAAGAAAATAAAGAAAGAAAATGAAAACCGAATCTAAATCCCAACAGAAGAAGAACATTCGAAATTCATAGAAGAACAAAAAAACCGAAACACAATCCGAAAAAACAAACTCCGACAGACTTACTGACATACCCCATACAGAATAACACAACATAATAGCAACGTTTATAATGGCAGAGTTTGAACTATTGCCTTAGCTGTTGCCGCTAAGCCTTTAAGTTGACCCACCCTATCTGCAGTTGCGTTGCATTTAAAAAAGGGGGAGGGAGGAGTCTGTGTTCGGAAATGTCGCTTTCCCGTGTATTTAAGCCATTGGAAGTGGGTATAGGCAGCAAGGTTTGTCGACTATTAAAAACTTCAGAGGATGTGCAATCGTTGCAGGGGGATCTAGATAGATTATCACATTGGGCTGCTAAGTGGCAGATGAGATTCAATGTTGAGAAATGGAAGGTGATGCATTTTGGACTTAAAAATCCTTGTGCTGCTTATACTATAAATGGGTCTGTTAAGTGAATCCCTGTTGGAAAGGGATCTTGGCGTTTTGGTGGGTAACAATTAAAGGTAGCAAGCAGTGCCAGGCGGCAACAGCCAGAGCCAGCATGGTATTGTCTTGTATAAAGAGAGGTATGGATTCAAGGGAGGAAAATGTTATTCTCCCTCTTTACAAAGCATTGGTAAGGCCTCATTTTTTAATATGCAGTGCAATTTTGGAATCCTGCGTACAAAAAGGACATCTTTGAAATGCAAAGGGTTCAGAGAAGGGCAACTAAATTAATAAGGGGGTTGGGGGAGCTTGAATATGAAGAGAGACTGGAAAAGTTACAATTATGTACGCTGGAGAAAGGTGCTTGTGTGGGGATATGATTACTGTGTATAAATACATTAACGGGCCATACAATAAACTATCTGGGGCATTGTTCACCAATAGATCATGTCAAAGGACACGAGGACATCCCTTAAGACTTGAAGAAAAAAGGTTTAGGCTTCAAGTTGGGAAAGGGTTTGTCACTGTGAGAACGGTAAAGCTATGGAACTGTCTTCCAGTGGACGTTGTTATGGCAGGTTCATTGGTCAGTTTAATAAAAAGCTGGATGAGTTTCTACAAACAAGGAATGTTACAAGTTACTGGGATTGATACATAAAGTAGAGTTGGGAAAGGGTTTTGTCACGTGAGAACGGTAAAGCTATGGAACTGTCTTCCAGTGGACGTTGTTATGCAGGTTCATTGGTCATTTAATAAAAAGCTGGATGAGTTTCAAACAAGGAATGTTTTACAGTTACTGGTATTGATACATAAAGTAGAGTTGGGAAGGGTTTGTCACTGTGAAAACGGAAGCTATGGAACGGTCTTCCAGTGGACGTTGTTATGGCAGGTTCATTGGTCAGTTTAATAAAAGCTGATGAGTTTCTACAAACAAGGATGTTACAGAGTTACTGGATTGATACATAAAGTAGAGTTGGGAAAGGGTTTTCATCATGTGAGAACAGTAAAGCTATGGAACTGTCTTCCAGTGGACGTTGTTTATGGCAGGTTCATTGGTCGTTTTAATAAAAAGCTGGATGAGTTTCTACAAACAAGGAATGTTACAAGTTACTGGTATTGATACATAAAGTAGAGTTGGAAAGGGTTTGTCACTGTGAGAACGGTAAAGCTATGGAACTGTCTTCCAGTGGACGTTGTTATGGCAGGTTCATTGGTCAGTTTAATAAAACTGGATGAGTTTCACAACAAGGAATTTACAAGTTACTGGTATTGATACATAAAGTAGAGTTGGGAAGGGTTTGTCACTGTGAGAACGGTAAAGCTATGGAACTGTCTTCCAGTGGACTTGTTATGCAGGTTCATTGGTCAGTTTAATAAAAAGCTGGATGAGTTTCTACAAACAAGGATGTTCAAGTTACTGTATTGATACATAAAGTAGAGTTGGAAAGGGTTTTGTCACTGTGAGAACGGTAAAGCTATGGAACTGTCTTCCAGTGGACGTTGTTTGAGCGTTCATTGGTCAGTTAATAAAAAGCTGGATGATTTTTCTACAAACAAGGAATGTTACAAGTTACTGGTATTGATACATAATTAGAGTTGGGAAAGGGTTTGTCACTGTGAGAACGGTAAAGCTATGGAACTGTCTTCCATGGGACGTTGTTAGGCAGGTTCATTGGTCATTTAATAAAAGCTGGATGAGTTTCTACAACAACAAGGAATGTTACAAGTTACTGGGATTGATACATAAAGTAGAGTTGGGAAAGGTTTTGTCACTGTGAGAACGGTAAAGCTATGGAACTGTCTTCCAGTGGACGTTGTTATGGCAGGTTCATTGGTCAGTTTAAATAAAAGCTGGGATTTTTTCTACAAACAAGGAATGTTACAGTTACTGGTATGATACATAAAGTAGAGTTGGGAAAGGGTTTGTCACTGTGAGACGGTAAGCTATGGAACTGTCTTCCAGTGAACGTTGTATGGACAGGTCATTGTCAGTTTAATAAAAAGCTGGATGAGTTTCTACAAACAAGGAATGTTACAAGTTACTGGTATTGATACATAAAGTAGAGTTGGGAAAGGGTTTGTCACTGTAGAACGGTAAAGCTATGGAACTGTCTCCAGTGGACGTTGTTATGGCAGGTTCATTGGTCAGTTTAATAAAAACGGGATGAGTTTTCTACAAACGAATGTTACAAGTTACTGGTATTGATACATAAAGTAGAGTTGGGAAAGGGTTTGTCCTGTGAGAACGGTAAAGCTATGGAACTGTCTTCCAGTGGACGTTGTTATGACGTTCATTGGTCAGTTTAATAAAAAGCTGGATGAGTTTCTACAAACAAGGAATGTTCAAGTTACTGGTATTGATACATAAAGTAGAGTTGGAAAGGTTTTGTCACGGTGAGACGGTAAGCTATGGAACTGTCTTCCAGTGGACGTTGTTATGGCAGGTTCATTGGTCAGTTTAATAAAAGCTGATGAGTTTCTACAAACAAGGAATGTTACAAGTTACTGGTATTGATACATAAAGTAGAGTTGGGAAAGGTTTGTCACTGTGAGAACGGTAAGCTATGGAACTGTCTTCCATGGACGTTGTTATGGCAGGTTCATTGGTCAGTTTAATAAAAAGCGGGATGAGTTTCTACAAACAAGGAATGTTACAAGTTACTGGTATTGATACATAAGTAGAGTTGGGAAAGGGTTTGTCACTGTGAGAACGGTAAGCTATGGAACTGTCTTCCAGTGGACGTTGTTATGGCAGTTCATTGGTCAGTTTAATAAAAAGCTGGATGAGTTTCTACAAACAAGGAATGTTACAAGTTACTGGTATTGATACATAAGTAGAGTTGGAAAGGGTTTGTCACGTGAGAACGGTAAAGCTATGGAACTGTCTTCCAGTGGACGTTTTATGACAGTCATTGGTCAGTTTTATAAAAGCTGGATGAGTTTCTACAACAAGGAATGTTACAAGTTACTGGTATTGATACTAAGTAGAGTTGGAAAGGTTTGTCACTGTGGAACGGTAAAGCTATGGAACTGTCTTCCAGTGGACGTTGTTATGACAGGTTCATTGGTCAGTTTAATAAAAAGCGGGAGGAGTTTCTACAAACAAGGAATGTCAAGTTCTGGTATTGATACATAAAGTGAGTTGGGAAAGGGTTTGTCACTGTGAGAACGGTAAAGCTATGGAACTGTCTTCCAGTGGACGTTGTTATGGCAGGTTCATTGGTCAGTTTAATAAAAAGCTGATGAGTTTCTACAAACAAGGAATGTTACAAGTTACTGGTATTGATACTAAAGTAGAGTTGGAAAGGTTTGTCACTGTGAGAACGGTAAAGCTATGGAACTGTCTTCCAGTGGACGTTGTTATGGCAGGTTCATTGGTCAGTTTAATAAAAGCTGGATGAGTTTCTACAACAAGGAATGTTACAAGTTACTGGTATTGATACATAAAGTAGAGTTGGGAAAGGGTTTGTCACTGTGAGAACGGTTAAGCTATGGAACTGTCTTCCAGTGGACGTTGTTATGGCAGGTTCATTGGTCATTTTAATAAAGCTGGATGAGTTTCTGCAAACAAGGAATGTTGCAAGTTACTGGTATTGATACATAAAGTAGAGTTGGGAAAGGGTTGGTCACTGTGAGAACGGTAAAGCTATGGAACTGTCTTCCTGGACGTTGTATGGCAGGTTCATTGGTCAGTTTTAATAAAGTGGATGAGTTTCTACAACAAGGAATGTTACAAGTTACTGGTATTGATACATAAAGTAGAGTTGGAAAGGGTTTGTCACTGTGAGAACGGTAAAGCTATGGAACTGTCTTCCATGACGTTGTTATGGCAGGTTCATTGGTCAGTTTAATAAAAGCTGGATGAGTTTCTACAAACAAGGAATGTTACAAGTTACTGGTATTGATATATAAGTAGAGTTGGGAAAGGGTTTGTCACTGTGAGAACGGTAAAGCTATGGAACTGTCTTCCAGTGGACGTTTTTATGGCAGGTTCATTGGTCAGTTTAATAAAAAGCTGGATGAGTTTCTACACAAGGAATGTTACAAGTTACTGGTATTGATATATAAAGTAGAGTTGGAAAGGGTTTGTCACTGTGAGAACGGTAAAGCTATGGAACTGTCTCCAGTGGACGTTGTTATGGCAGGTTCATTGGTCAGTTTAATAAAAAGCTGGATGAGTTTCTACAAACAAGGAATGTTACAAGTTACTGGTATTGAACAAAGTAGAGTTGGGAAAGGGTTTTCACTGTGAGAACGGTAAAGCTATGGAACTGTCTTCCAGTGGACGTTTTATGGCAGGTTCATTGGTCAGTTTAATAAAAAGTGGATGAGTTTCTACAAACAAGGAATGTTACAAGTTACTGGTATTGATCATAAGTAGAGTTGATCCAGGGAAATTTCCCATTGCCACTTGGAGTCAGGAAGGAATTTTTTCCCCCTTCATAATTTGGTGGGGTTTTTTTGTCTTCCTCTGGATCAACAGTTAGGCAGGAAATGAGGATATTGCTAGGTGGGTTGGACTGGATGGACGTATGTCTTTATTCAACCTCAAATACTATACTATACTATATGGAAACCCACAATGCAGTAGTTAACGGTTATTATTTCTGCATCTGCACGGGGGATATTAATCTGTGTTATAACAT